>JAAAYG020066570.1:0-139679 GCA_009936455.2 Tomocerus minor
CACTCATCGGGGGTCGGCTTCGCCGACGCCCTCTGAGGTGCACTGGAACCTTAGCCAAGAATTATTTAATTATAAGTACCGATATCGTATGAATTTACGTTAAGGACCCTTTCCGCATGATTTGCATCAAAACGATTGCCTATTCTTTACATGTTAAACTTATAACATAACTCTTTGAATCATGCAAGACACACGGAACCGATTTTAATGAGAATTAGAATGTAACAATAAAATCCTAGAAACATTATTTACATTTTTGATTATATCACGTGTATTCACAGTTAAAGTTGTGTGTGAATTTGCATTCGCCATAAACTACATATGTATACTCTCGACTACTAAGACTACTGATAAATCGGAGAAATAGTACTAAAATTCTGTGAATTTTGTCATGTATGTGCATTCAGAGTATGCAATCGTTTGTTGCAAGAGCTGAGAGGATTTTCTGCCTCAAAGTGTACAGATTAAATGCTGAATCTTAATGCAGAAATCTGTTTATTGACATTGAAGACCGAACAAATTGCATCAACTTAAATAATACTTATCTGGTATTAACTTCAAAGCACTGTAGTGGCATACATGTGAACGGAATCTTTAAGATGTATAATTTGAGCCAGAGAAAATTTTCCACTTTACTAATGCACATATCTTGTGGGAATCAATTTTTGACTGGATTCCAAGTATAGTTGAACCGAAGCGAAAGTGTGCCTGTAAGAATTGAGTTGCATAGAAGAAAGATATAGATAGAGAGAGAGGGTAAACATAGTAGATGTGCAATCTGTATTTACAGTATTGTACCTACTAATATGGGGTAAAGAAATGAAAAATCCTTTTCATGTATCACAACGTGACTGCAGACAGAGCAAATCCCATTTCCGACTCTCATTCTCTGTATCTGCTTTACATCTACATCGATCTTGTGTACTTGTATGCCTATGCACCGCAATTCAGTTGCGGAAATAATAGTAGGAATAGGAGAAAGATAGAAGACGACTGCAGGAATAGTAAGAGTAGGTACCTATGTGGAATTGAAGTGGAATATCTTCATTGTAAACCCCAAGGACACCATGCACACAGGCAGGGAATCTCCTTGGCTAATGCCAGAGCTAGAAAGACAATCTAAGGGAAAGGTTGTTGAGATAGTTTTTGAATGTTGACATGTAGTTAGGAAGCTACCTTAGGACAGTTTTTCGATTGTAACTGTGTCTCAGAGGGCAGGAGGAGCCCCGAATCCACAATCCAGTCCTGCAACAACAGATCACAGAAATACATGCACTATTTTCTAGTTTATAGGCAAAGTGTGCCATGCATTTGCTTCCATAAAGTCGACTTTCTTCTTTTATGGGTTAACTTAAGACGAAAGACAGCGTTTCCTACCACCATACGACTACATCACCTACATATAATATATACATAAGGAAAAGAAAATTACATATAGCGAACAATATTTCCACCTACGCACAGACAGCACATGGAGATATGCAGGGAAAGTATTGGAAAGGAGAAAACTAGGGAATTCGAACAAAGCTGGGAATATATAACAAGAGAACAAAAACAGAGGCATCCAACAGAAAGAAACATCATCAGAAGGAACATAAGAGATAACAGGGCCGACCTCCCTCCGCAAATCTCAAAGGCTTCAATTTCTCTATCTGTTAACAATATTATAGTGTCCGTGGGAGATGTAACTGGAGCAGTTGTGCTCCATGAAAGCAGAGAACCCTGTCAAATCAGACTAGACAGACAATGTGCCGCATTTCCTTTCTGGATACTCATCTTGTGGTGATGTGACATGTTGCCGTGCCTAATGTCTACTTGACATAACTTAACAATATATGACACCCATTTCAACAGAATGCCTGCATCTATTAAGCTCTAGCCTTTGTAGGCACACCCAGTCGAAAACCAACCACAGTTTTCCTCAATGCACGAAAACTGAATAGAACTCACAAAATGTTCTCATAACGTCAACAATGTCGCCTAATAGCTTCTCTAAATTACAGTGCAGTTCTCCCCGAAGTACAGATCAACCCACTTGTAGTTGTCCTAGTTCTCTAGACAGATGCTCAAATTCAAAATAATCTAGTTAAAAACAATACAGAAGTTTAGGAGAACCCAAGGGTAACCCAAGAATATTGCAATAAATGTCCAACGGATAATGATCATCCCTTTTCATTCCCAAAAACATTTTTTAATGATTCTCTATCAGAAAGGCTTATATATTTTCAGTACAACGTCAGTAACCAAAGATGAAATGTCAACATGTCGTCTCTACAACAAATGAAGAGTTAACTTACAGTTACTACGCAGTGCTTTTCTTTTCATCGATCTATTTTTCCGTATATATCTCCTTATTATGTTTGCCATAATATTTTAAATAGGTCCATTCAATCTCCTTAATTAAATCATTTACTAGCTGCTTGTCTTAGGCGATTTCAAATAGGAGGCAAGTTGTCATTTTGTCCATCAAGAGTTTTCAGTCCATGAAAACAATTCACATTTGATGATTGGTACACGCTAAACCAATGTGCTAACAAGGAATTTATAAATAAGGAATATCAATACCTACTTAGTTGTAGAACGAGGTCATTCCACTAGCACTCTTACATAAACTACATATTGAAAGAGATAAAACAACGCATAATAATACTCAATGGTAGTTAATCAAACTGGAATGCGCATCAAGAAAATTACAAATAATAATTTTGGTATGCATATAAAGCAACTCGTCTGCTACATCACAATGTTATATATTTTATCCTTTGCTTTGCTAGAAGATGCTTAATTAAATAGAACTCAAATATCGTAATCTTTTGAAGTTTAAATTATAAGTTGACATTGTACATAATTAGCATGAGCAGCAGCATCTGGATTCTGGTTTATCAATGGTACAAGTGAATTACTTAACCAATCTTAAAACATAATTCAATTTTAAAGCGTCTCAGAATAATTTAATTATACTTAGGTACGGAATACTGAGTAGGCTGTACTTTATTGTTTTTAGGTACTACTCACTACACAATTCCATCGTATTAGCATAATTTCCTCGTATAACTGAATGAGATTATTTATGATACAAGTTCTACAACCACAGCCATAATGAAAAACTAATTAGGCATATAAACTCGTAGTCTAAAACATCTAGGATATTCTCATTAAAATTCGCTCAACATCCAGTTTAGAAGTCCATGACGATTTGGTGACGTCGACATCTTAATTATGATAGATAGTCAATTGACAACCAGTAAAGTATCACAAAGGAAATTATTAAGTAGAAGTAGTATCGTCACTTTAACTGTATGAAAATGACGCTCATTGATTTAGTAGGCCCAAGCAAATGTAAAGAAAGCTTTAGCGTGCAATTGGCTATTTTTGTGCGTTTTATGGCCTCCCTCCCCAGTGGATGTACCCCATTTTCAAAGGTTACATTGTATAAGATTCCAAGATCATGTACAAAAACATATTATCCTAATATCTGTGACTATCAGTAACGTCTTCGTAGATGTAGAAGCGCAGAGAAACAAACAGATCAAAAATGTCTCTTTACAATCCGGTACTTTCCCAAGGTACCCCACTCCTCCATTTTCCATCCTCCGAATATCCAAGCTGCGAGTTGGAAAAGAAAAATAAATAAAGACAATTTACTAGAAAGGTTTTAAAATTTATTTTTTCCGTTTCATTTCCTTGAGGTCAACAGTAGTACTAACAATAATAAGTAAAGATTTCTGAACAACTCTAGAAAATTAGAAAAATGTAGACATCCTGCATTCCTTCCCTTGCATTGTCTTAGATGTTTAGTAAAATCTGGTAAATTTGTTTTCGTTTGATAACCATTATATTAGTGAACATTTTATAGTCAACAGAAGATACAGTACTGAATCTTTGTCGTTCTCATTCCATCTCGTTTGTAAATGACATCCACAGAAACTTTGCATCTGTTGTGCGAAACTATTTACACTGAATCGAGTTTTCTATGCATATATAGCTCCTTAATTTTAGATTAGTTTTGTTTAGACATACGTAATAGGATTAGAATTAGAAAGTTATATGATGTGCCAAGCTGGAGAACAAAAGACGGTGTCTTATTCGTTAGCCTTTCTTTCCCATCACAAAAACTGTGCAAATAATATTTGTGAACACCATTAAAATGTTTACTTAACAGCTATTGTGAGCCAGTTCTCAACTCTCAAGGGCTCACAAGCAAAGTAGCAGATGGACGGAGAGGCAGTTGATGATGTTTCAACAAGCCCATCACATTCTCATCATAGTAGTTGCTTCAAAGACTCAGTATGTACTGCTATAGATATAAAATATATCGTCGAAAGATTTCCTTCACACTTGGCCATAATATTTGTTTTTCTATCCACACGGATGTTGTCAGCAAGCTACTACTATAAATTAACTTTCACACAATGTGCGTATGATGCTTCATTGTATGCGATGTGGCATGCCTTGGGATGGGGCTTTGTGCTCAAAGAACCACCATACTTCGCACTTTCTTCACAAGTTTTCACATTCAAATAAGCTATAGGCTATATACTACTCCCAGGAAATATTTGTTCCGTCTAATTTGGTTCGTATTCATGATATAGATCAATAGATATAGTCATTCAATGAAAATATTCACATTCCTACTGATATTTTTGTGATGAGTTAGAAAGAATATAATATTATAGTCGAAAAATGTATTTTTTGCTAGGTACATATTAATTAACGTGTTTATTTATACTACTACTTTGTATGTGAGAAACTTGCTAGAAGGAACAGCTTAATTTTATTATTATATAATCACTGAAAATGGCGAAGCTCTTAATTCATATTTTTAGAAGGACTTGACGGCGAATGTTCTTTTGGAAGAGCATGAGATGTAACTTTAAAAACCTTTGCCGAAACTTATTTTGATCGCATCATTATTTTCATATATTATTATTGCGTCTGAAATTGAGACTGTTTTTATTGACATATACACTTCCTGGTAAAAACGCAAAAAGTATCCGTGAACAGTCGTAAGCACTGTCTGGCAGTGCCAGTCTGGCACATAATATTATTATCGTATCAGGTGAAGTATATTATAAGCCAATTATAGCTCGAGCTAATTCTATCTGGGCTCAGTTCTCTGTGGGTTGAAAAATGGTTTATAGTTTCCACTAAAATGAGGCATAAAAGCAAGAGGAATCGATCTCAATGTCGCTTTTACTAAACCCATTCATTGACTGCGACTGCAAGTGGATCATTGCCATTGAAATATTATATTATGTTCTCGGTGTTTGTTGCAGGCCTATTACTGTCTTTTAGTATCTTACTTTATATATGGAAAATGCGAACTCGTATTATTATGAGTCAGAAATATATTTGCATATAGCACACGAATAGAGTCATATGAGATTTTCTATTTACCTTTTTAGTTGCATTTTGCATTGTACTCAAAGATACAATAATAATACAACAATAATACAATTGTATGCTTTTTAGTTCAAATACTAATTTAAAAAGCCTAAAACTTTTCCTGCAAAGGTAGAAATATTGTTTCAATGCATTCTTCGTAAAATGTTATATCTGGTCTAACTATTAGATATTATTTTTATCACGTACTACAGCAGCCTTATCTTCAAATTTGTTAGGAGAATTAATTGTTGATTTTGGAAAATGTTAAATATGTGATATCATATAAGTTTCGGTACTGATAATATTTAACTTTTAACGAGGAATACCTAAAATTATTCTTGGACACCTAAAATTATGAACTGGTCATTATGACTAAACATCAGTAAAAATAATATTCTAGTAGTATTTATCCAAAACTGGTAATTCATATAGTGATTTTGTTTTCCAAATATATGCATCTGTGGGTTGAGAGGGGAAAACAATAATTGATTTGCAAGGTTCAACAAAGTTGGAAGAGAGGAAGCTTAAAAGAAGAGTAAGAGGGAAGTGACTTTGTAATAGAATCGTCAGACAGAGAGGGAAACAAGAGGAAGAGAAAGTGTGGGTGGGTGGTGAAAGTAAAGTTTATGTATCGTAAAGGGCAAGCTGGGAGCTTGGTTCAACTCAGTGGCTCATCTCATCGCATTAGATTATTCCTGCGATTTGTGACTGTTCGTTGAGAGAGCGAGGGAGTTGAATAGAAAGTGGGAAACAAAACTCTCTCTGTACTCAGGACTAAGGAATGTCGATAGAATAATGGATTGAATGTATTTGTGACGTGGCAGAAGGCAGAGCAGCGGTAGAGCATCGAGCAATGAAAATGAGTGTATTCAAATTCTGGCAATAATAGTTCATAGAGAGGAGAATGAGGGGATAGTGGACACGATGCCTTGGCTGAGTCGATTTTTATAGAATATCGAGCATATGTAGGTATCTGTGTAAATGTAAGTCGGATTGGGAATCTCTTGAATGTCTTGAGGAGAAGAAGGCATTGAATATCCTTTGGATTCTAAAGATAGGGTTTCCTAGCATTCAACAGAGCGTTGCCCCCTCATAACTCTGTCCAGAACAACTCAACTGACTTCTGCCCACTCAGGTTTTCCACAATCAGATCTTGCTTTTGATATAAAGTGTACAGACTACGTATGCTCCTCAGATGGCTACTCTATCCATTGATAACAATGAACAGTACTTAGGTGGTCCTTGGCCCTATCTATTTTCGGCATGTGCACAGAAATCAGACAATTCCTATCTAATCCAATGCATATCTAACAATAAGTGTATTGCCAAGACTTCCTAACCCACATGTGAAAGCTCAGATAGGATACTTTCCCTATAACTGTACGAATAGCTATGCAATTCCATATCTTGGCCAGGATAATACTTGCAATATGTAGGTAACTACAACCATTCTTTTTCAGATCTACCAAGTGGAACAAATTCAAGACGAACTTTCTCGCTCAATATTCCCTTTTCTAAGGACATAGAAAACTACTTGAAGAATAAAGTAAAAAAGCTTTTACCTACAAAGAGTTATATGACCAAACTATTGGATAGCACTGCACGAAAGAAAAAATATCATGATTTCTTCAAATCTACTGTCCATATTTTTCCGAGACTCCACCAATAAAACTACTAACTAATACCTTTGAGGAAGACCTTAGATTTTTTTTATTTCTACTCTCCACTATTTTATGAGCTACAAACTTGTCATATTTATAAAATGTGCTCTTTCTTCCCTGCAAATCCTCATTCAAATCTTTTTACTACTGCATTCTGCGCCCAAGGCTCCCACATTCGACAATATCAAAATATGAGCTGACTCCTTTTTCTCCCATTTCTTACTTTCCGTCAGCTATATCCGTTACAATGATAAACGTACAACCCCACTAAAGTAATTTTCCTCATTCCTCCTCAGTCCTAAGTCAATCTACTCTCCTACTCTTAATCAGCCAAGTATTAATTATTCTTTTTGCCAGACAGAATTGGAATATAGTAAATCGTAACAGCGCACGTAAGAAAAAATATATCTACCGAATTTCACCTTTACATATATATACATTGCAGATACGTTATAGCCTGACGCAATAATAAAACAAAAAAAAGTTTAAACATGCACGAGTTGCTTTTCTGCACTAAAATGTAAGTGAATCAAAAGAAGCGGTCATGCAAATAATAGAAAATGTTTTAAAACTGTTATTTCTAGAGTTGCTATTGATGTTGTTACAAAGTTAACACGAATCAAATGTTTTTACATTGCTTTTTTAATTGTGTAAAGTTGAAAAAGTAAAATTGGCAGCCAAGGAATTCTGATAAAATTATGACGTCACTCAGAAATAGATTTATACTATAGTATTATGACTCGGAAATGATGAAATCTTTAAACTCATCCTTTGATATCCCACTGACTGTTGACGTGTTCTATTATTATTACGTGTACGCGTGTGTGTTAGAAAACGGAAGAACAAACTTCCTACATGAAATTTTCTACGCAATTTTCTATCATCTCTGTAGATTTAAAGAGTTATCTGACTACATTATGGAAGTTTGCACATTCCCCTTTATTAAAATATCTTGGAGATGGGAAATATGAATTTATCTACGTTATCTCGGATTTCACCCTATGAAAGTATTAAGGATATTTATATGTATGTATGCTTAGTAGTTTTTTTTTCTTGTCTTCTCAACTACCATAGGCTGGGAGCAGGTATCTGCAGAGTCTACTTACACATACATTAGTAGAAACTTCCATTTCAATTTTCTCTCTCTATTTTCACCATTGAGAATTGAAAAGAACAGAAGAGGGGAAGAAGACAGCTGAGACAGTTGTGAGGTATAAGGCAGGGCGATGTATGTAAAGGAAACGGAGAGAGGAATGGGAAAAAAAGATACTACACCCTCGGAATGAAAACGAAAAGGAGGGAAAATTGTGAGTGAGAGGACGGGTTGCGACAAACAGAGTTGGAGGATGAACGGATGAAGCGAATGCAAGGAAGGAAAGGAGAAGGTGTCTGCAGACAATCTAACCGATGCGATGGCAAGAGATGAGATGGAGAAAATAAGAGAAGAAGGGGAAGAAAGGAAAGATAAGACACAGACATGGGGACAGACGACACTCTCAAAGTGAGAAAAGACACGGACATCGGAGAATAAAAGGAAAGAATTCATTCCCTATGTATGCAGTGTATAAGTAAGTAGTCTTGTAGCCCGAATTTATTTATGGAACATGTAAATAATAGTGCAAAGAGTAAAAGTAATGTAAAGCTTACAAATTGTTTGAGTAAGGCCACACAGACTATTAGGTACCTACTACCTACGTAAAACTTCAACCTTCTTCGGATACACGCATAAACACACTTTCACTCTCTATTTCTCTCTCACGTTCTCTTTTTTCGATCGGAAAATGGAGAAAGCACACCCCTTAAATACAGAGTATGTATATGTAGTAGATACCTACCTACTTAGATATATTACAATATCCTATTTACATACTTCAACAGACAACTATTATATATATCTGTACTCTTCATAGTAGTGGTCTTTATAAGGCTACTGCTATTTATATATATCGGCATATGTACGTCTGTTTCAAGGATAGCTGAAAGATTTCCATTTTGGTTAAGGTCCATCCCAAACTTTAGAAAGTACAGAGAGAGAGAGAGACCGGAGAGGAAACTAAGCACAGAATGAGTATACAAATACATACAACATCCTGTCTTTAGAGATTCTATAGCTACTTTGTACAATACTTCGTTCTTTCACACTCGGTTACTGTTAACATTAACACACACTAGAAGTTTCTTCTAAAAGAGAGCAGAAGCTTTGCAACGACAGACAATGGCAGAGCCACACGAGACAGAGACATGTAAAGAAATACGTTATTGTAATGCTGTCGACAACTATACACTACTTGAGACACACATGTTTCTATACAGTCAGTGCCACTCGAATGCTAACACTACAGCTACTTTTACCGTGTGAATAATATTTCTCTTTTTGTATCTAAATAGTCCGAGATAATATTTCATGCCTTTTTAATTCCATTGAAAAACTTCTCTTAACAAATTACAGGACGAAAAGAGAAACTATAAACAAATTCATATGATTTTAAATGCTAACAAGAGAAATTGCATTTGCATGATGAAAGTACTATAGATGTCAACTCTCCTGTGCTCCTCACTGTGATTATAGTAGTTAATGTTAGTGGTAGGTAGCTAAGACTTTCCAGTATCTACTGTTTGGTTAGTGAGGACGGAAATGCCTACCAACAGTGTTGGTGTTAGTGCGATAGGATGGGAGATGAGAGTAGGAGTGAGTGTCCGTACATAAAGGAGTGCATCGAGGCAAACCAATCATGAGAGCAAAGTGAAAGTGAATTCTTCCCTAGATCCGCATCCACGTCACGATCACGAATGAAGACGAAGGCCTATGAGACCTGAAGAGCACAAACCGAGCACAGACTTTCTTCACCTCCCTCTCTTCAACTAAACTATCTCTAAGTACCTATATTATATGTTTAGTATAAATGTGGCCTGAGATAAGGCTATACGGTGAAGAGGAATAGGCGAGTCTTTTAATTACATTGTACAACTTCGCCTAGTCCCGCTTCCTTACACTCTACACTGACAAATTCAGTGAAACTCGTCAAATCATTAATCATCAAATGAGAGTCGGTTCGGAGACTGCATCACTTTCACCGGCACAACTAAAGCTCTCGAATTTCCCTGGTCCAAAACCATCCATAGCACTCTGTACTCCATTTTAGACTGCAATTTACACCTATCTGCGTACTTTTCACTTATACATCTACATACACATGATAGTGCGTACAAGATAAATTATGTACACGTTAGAGTAGCTGTAATCATATCATGTGCAAACGATCAAAGTAGAATTAGTCAAATATTCTGCACATTCAATCCAAGCAAAAAGAGAAGCTTTGTACTTTGTATCGTAACATGTTCCAGCCTTGTCTACCACTATCAACCAACTACACATGCACATTCACTAAAGATTAATAAATAATTGTTGTAGCCTTATACGTCATCATTTGCATACAGCTCTATGTGTCCCAAAGTTCTAATATACTTTGCATGTCGAATTATATTTGAACTTCAAATAAATTGCATCAATCTATTATATTTTCTACTTCAAATTGTTGCGAGCAATCGATTTGTAATTTTTGGAGTTAAAGTAATTTTATTTTTATATTAATTTTCAAAAAAAAAGATTCCTTTTTTTGATAATTAATATGCTTGATATGATAATTGGAAGTATTTCAGTGCAGGATGGTTGAAACGTAACAATTTTAGCAGTAATTATTACTTCCATTTCGTTTTTGCAATTTTTGACAAAATATCGATTGAAAAGGGTGAATATATTGCAACAGTATAATTCTATATTACGACATTTTAATATTTTATTCGTTTTTGACAGGAACTTTTGATATCTGTAGGCCCTGCAAGTGCAAACTCTCAAATATTAGAGTTGATTTCAATCCAAGTGATGAAAGTAGAACATGCTTACAGAATGTACATATATGCATAGGTAGGTGGTTTGGAATTTAATAATAAACGTATGTCACTTAGTACATTGCTCCCTCTCTCTCCCACTTGCATCTTTTGATCTGAGCAGGATAGACAAATAAGTGCATGGCGAAATATTTAGTGTGGGAATCATGAAGGCATTTCCTGAACAATGGAAAATAAATGAGTGTACAAAGTGAGGATGTAGAGAGTTGCTGCGTTCGGGGATGTGACTGTGATATTTGCTAACTATATGCACTTAAATATCCATCTAAGCAAACTAACTTTTTGGTAGATGCATTTATTTATTCAGAAATTGTTACAAAGTTACTTACTACAGAATAAGTTAATTGAAATGGTTAATATGCAATTTGAACTTTGCATAGTAAGCCTTAGTGATGTGACTACCTTTTTGAAATTGCTTTGCTGCTTCAGATTAACTGAAATGTTTTCATTAATAGTTTCCTGTCCTTTGTACTGAACTAATATAAAAGTATATCCACATAATTGTGTCAATAGAACGTATTAACTTACAGTTATTGTCATTCTGTGATATGATGTATCATGTTGCACATTAGTAAAAACTAGAAGATACGTGGGTGGTATAGGTATGAAATAAAATATTTTGGACCAAATACACCAGGAATAGTCAGGTCGCAGAGGCACAGCATTTTCTAAAGTCCGAAGATAATGGAGTGAAGCACTACAACAGTACAGGTACTACTGAGAAATGAAAGATAAAAGAGAATTGAAGATGAGCTCGCAATTTTTAAGAAGTTTTGTCCTACTTACATTCAGATAGGGAATGGCTCTAAATTTGTCTTTGTTCTATAATGCACTTTTAAGATTTCGTGCTTAACAAAGTAAAAAAGTCAGAAGCAATCTTCTTTTTCTTCTCCATTGTTAGGGATTCCTAAGGTTCTTCCGAGATTCCCGGTACTTTCACTTGAAGTAGTGTAACATTTAAGTTAACCTGCCAGAATTCTCTTGAGTTAAGTGAAGTAAAGAAGTGAAATCGAATTAATTCAATGACAAAGGCTGCAGCTGCTATTAAATGCAATTTGTATAGTACAAACAAGTTAGATAAGAACTACCAACTTACGATAATGTCTGAACTTTCCACGATGCTATTGCATATTGGCCGATGAAGAAAAGACTTATTAGAAACTATAGTGTGAGTTATATAAGGCTGTAGATTGAACTTTTATGCACAGAAGAAGAAATATTCTTTAGTTAAACTTCGCTGCACTAAATGGCTAGAGGTATACTATACAATGGAGGAGTATTCAATTAATTCCGCATGTATAATCATCGTGATGAATTTTTTCAGATAGGAATGGCAATGAGTTGGAGGGAAAAGTAATCCGTAATGTAGGGGAAGGATGAAATCCAAGTTGAACAAAACTTCCATTAGGATTCCTACGTCTGGTTTTCCACTGGGGAAATATTTGTGTACCATATTCTTTTTCCCGTTTTAATTATTAAGTGACAAGAGTAGAATACTGAGTTTAATTTCTGTCTAAAATGCATTTCCGTTAAGGGAAAACAAGTTCTTTCATCTTTAGTTTCATCGTTGTTCATAAGAAAGGAGTTACTCAAGGGATTTAAAGTCCTAATATATTATGTACAATGATGACTAGCTGGAAAAGTAAAAATAAATTCTTTCCGAGACATCATAATGCTGGCATAAAGAAAGGAAAGAAAATCCTTCCTAGATTTTACAAGTATTCCTTTAGTGAACAATTCGTCACTCTTAGGTAAATGTTAGTGAAAAAGTTAGCAGGTAAATGGAGTAATAAAGGAAGTTATACAGACTGTAATGAAACGATCTTCCTCAGCTCTCTCTCTCTCTCACACAAAAGTAAATTCATTTTAAAATCTTTAAGGCTCTTAATAACTACTGTTGACACATTTATCGTTGCTTAAACCAACTAAGGAAAAGAAATCTTCTCAGCAATCTCTGAGCAAATATTAGTTTCTACTTCGGTGATGAGCGTGGTAAATAGGTTCCCAGTGGAAGATTACAGGCAACAGTGCTTATTAATACAAAAAGCTTATAGAGAATGAAGAGAGCCCTACTTTTTCTCAGTGATAAACTGGGCTGTGAAAAGAAATTTTTAACTATTTGCATAATCTCGGGGAAAATATGCAGATTAAGCTGCACAGAAATTGAAAGGATCAGTACTGTAGTACTAGTAGTACATAGTTTAGTCGAGTAAGCGAGACAATTTCAGAAGGATCTTCTTCATTCTACTTTTATATAGAACTGTTGGGGAAATAACTATCTATTTCATAAATACTGACACACATTCTGTAATAGTATTTCATTGGAAAGAGAAAGCTAGCTACCAGGTATATCTATCTGTAAATGTTCTTTTCAATTTGTATCTCCTATAGAATTATGGCTTGTCTCCACATTATTCCACTTAGAAACGTTCAAGGAAAACTTTTCCGTGTGCCGATAATAAAATGTTGACTATGAGCGTATTGGCTTGTGATGTGAGCCTCTTCTCACAAGAGTCACTTACAAACTTATAAAATGACATAGTCTATACTACTTGTGTTCCTTATTATTAGTATAGGTGTAGGACGAGAAAGGAAACGTGCAACTTTCTCCAATCTAACCAATAGAGGTTCCTTTTCGGAAATTTACTCAAGAGCTCAATCCAATTCCCCCCATAACGGAGAGGAAAAGATAATTTTCAATAATAGTGCAAAAGTAATCAAGTAAATGAGAGTCAGTAAAAGTCGAATAAACTATAGGGCAGAAGAGGAAAGCACTTGACTCGAATTCAGATCAATTTAGAAATAATCAGGGAACTCTGCCTCTGCTTTCCGACCTCCCAACTTCCATCTCCAACTCCCAGTGAACTAAACCAGAGAAAAGTGTGATCAACTTTACTTTCCTAATCTTCCTCCCAACCGTAAGATAAGTAGGTTGACTGAACTGAAGAAAGACTGGACTGCCCTTTTCCCCAAAAATTATTACTTCTCCTTAGCCATTTTAAGAAACAAAAATGCATTCCCATTCGAATTCCCACTTACCAATCAATAAAGGTAACTTGACTGTTTTACATATAAGTACATACATCCACCACTTTTCATTGATAAAATAATGCTTTATGTTTCCTAAACGAAAACAAGGATTACTTCCGCGTTGATAATATTTGTTGAATTGCACAAACATAGAACCAAATGAACCAATGCATTTAATAGCCATTAGGTGCATAGAAAAATAACAAAACTCCTCTCATTTATTTCTCTGAATGGCCAATGGATTGCAAGTAAGAAAAACTAATGCGGGCTTAACAACAATTAAAGGCTGATATATTATTTTTACAATCACTACAAGTAGTCATTACCGAAATTTACACTAGACTCGACTATAAGAGCAATAAAAAAGGCAGAAATTTCTAAAATCCCTCGTCCCATACTTCCTTCCACTCAAGATCGATGTAAATATATGTTTCTCCACGGAAATCTTTTAGGTTGGCCACTCTGGCTTTATCTTTTTACACTCAAACGGAGTATACAGCAGTTTCTTAGTCACTCACTAACTATGTGAGTGTAATAACATTCCCTATATATATTAAGTAGAAATGTTATATAGCTAATCTTAACTACAGAATCACAATGAGTACTTTATTTGCCTCACTCTATACAGAAGTATAATATAAAATATATCCTGGAATAACTACTTACTTTCAGTCAGTAGTAGTTATGTGCGTGTTTGTCAGGGCGTTTACCAAACTCTTCTTGTACTAAAATTGTACAGTTTACTTTTCTGCGTTCCTTTAACTTGACTCCTTCACTAGTCTACTTAGTTTAAAAGGAGCCAAGGTATATTTAGTCTGGATTCCAGTCTGGCTATCCAACATACTAAAATGTACACTATATATTCACAGACACATATATATTTAAGTGCCTAGATGTATGTATATAGGGAGTAGAAGCATGTTAGGCAGTTGAACTTACAAATTTCCTTTTGTGGCTCGAGAATTGAATAGGAGTGTAGTAGCACTATTTCTTATTTACTTGTTAAGACTGTCTCTCAGAGACTTTCCAAGCTTTCCTTTCCCTGCCCTATTGCTTTCTTTTCTTCTGATAACCTACGCACTCAAACAGACTCATCCACTCACATAAAAATATCTACCGAACTATTACTTATCTCAGCTAAAATTTGACACACATAATAGAAGATAGAAAAGTTTGCCACAACCTAGTAGATAGAATCCAACTTCATTCTTATCAGATTCTATTTTGCCATTCCATATTTTATATAGTGCTTATCTAGACGAGGATTTTTATAGCGATTCCTTCATACACTCTCTCTCTCTCTCTCTACTCTACTCTACTTACTACTGACTACTGTCTGTATGATAGCAACATCTGAATACAGTGGCATAGATTTTCTCTCAAAGCACTTTCACCTTCCACTACTTAACACATTTCATATACATCAAGCTTTCTTAATAGTAAAGTACTTCTCTGGATATTCCAGTCCAAAATGAATTTTCCTAGCGACTGGAGACAACTCTTCATAAAATCTACAGTCATGTAAACATAAACTTTTACACTCTAGATTTGTATCATAGCACGTAACACGTGCACAACAGTCTACATTGTAAATAAACATTGACAAAAACCATGCTCTACTTCTGTAGTACATTTCTAAGTCCCCCTTTCATAAAGATGGTACACAATGCTGTAGTTTCCTCGTGAACAGTAGGTAGGTACTTCAACTTTTCTTAATGCACGAATGATTGCATTTTGTAATAAATTACTTTTTAGGTTTCGTGTTATGCAACAGACATCAAAAATTTATTTTTCATGGTATAACTAATCTATTAAGTCATATTGAATGGTAGGTATACTCACCAGTAGTAGAATTGTTCGAGTCATTACTGTCATCATGAACTTCCATGTGGGTTATCACTGATCCGAAGATAAGGAACAGAGTCCAAGCCGTGGCAGTCGTCGGCCAGATCATCTACAAAGACAAGAAATAACAATTTTATTTTTTAGAAAATTACCGCATAGATAAATTAATAACCTAAGTAAATTAGTATGCTGAACATTTGCATGTGAAACAAAAAGTGTACGATCGAACGCACAGATTTTGCGAATACACATCCATTGAATATTATTGCATTACTACTAATTTCAGTAATTTCCTATTGTCTGTATTAGGGAAATTAGGGAAAATGCAGCGGGGTAGTGTCATATTTATTGTTCTCCAAAGATCGATTTTACATTATGCCCTTTAGGCTTCACAAGATTAGCCATTTTTTGAAAAAGCCCACTATGATTGGTGAATTGCAGGACAAATTTTTAATTAAATACAGTACATAATGAGAGAGCCTATTATCTTTGAAAATTACCTAGTACATATCTATTTGTAACTAGTCCTAGTTTTACTATGTCAATTGTTATCATATCTTAGTAGTGCTTAAAGCGATGGATTAAGTATTCCACCTTTTATAAAGTCATGAAAGGGAATCTGTGATGTTTGCTGTGATGTCTTTTTGTGTTAGTAAATTTTGGAGCGTGGAGCAGTGGTTAGTCGATTATCTTCTACGAAAGTTTTGAGCTGAGCGAGAGAATCTTCCCTTCCGCATAGTCTGGACGCATTAGAATGTCTCCATTCACCTACTCGATTCCTTTTCCTTCCTACGCACAGTTCGGGCTGTGAGAATATTATGGATATATTATATCTCCTGTTATTATTATATGGTTGATAGCCTCCTCTTCGAAACGCTATAGCAAAGCGAGGATAAACTATGCACCTCGCTCAGCAAACCAAGCCAGTGAATCATTTCATTGTCTCGTAAAAATGTTCCAACTCCCCTAAAATTGGAGTTTCACTGATTCCTTATGAATATGTAATGCCGGATCTTGTCCTGAGCTTCGTCTCACCCTGTCTCACATTTCCTCCTATAGCCAACTTATGAAATGTAAGATATGAATTCGATGTCAATGTCTGTTTTGTCTTTAGATATTTTACGGTGAACTATCTCGTGTCTATTTGAGATGTATAAATTCCTTGTTTATACATTCCTATATATGGCCTTTATGTATAAGTAGACACAGAGCTGGATGCTGCATTTAGAAGGAATATACCGCGGAAATCTTATATAGAAAGTATATTAACAATGCTACTATATGAAGACCGACATCCTCAGATATTATAGAAAGCCAAGAATACCACCAATCCTATTCTAGTCGCTCGCTCGTAAGTATATATTTGACATGTAGATAGATATATTTCTTTGTACTCGCAAAACTACTAGCACTAAAACAAAACCATCAGAAGCTACATTGTCTGACTATGTAATGTCTACAACTTTTTATAGAGTAAACAAGTCAATTCAACTGGAGGACAATATAGCAACTTCCGAGACAACATGAATACATAAAGGAAGTCCGGATTTTTACCAATTCTTTCCCATACAAATCCCTACACATTCCCCAAATATGAAACTTCCCTTCAGTTCAACATGATTCAACAGCCATTTGTATACAAACAACTGAATCAATTCAAATGCAATATGCAGTGCAGCAGCCATGAATTCCATTGCTTTTCTAAACAAATGTCCTTTTGCCAACATAACAAATAGTGTTTATATAAGTATTGTTATACTGTACTTCAGTATTAACCCGAGATATTTATAACGTGATGATACTACGAAAGTGTATAATACCTATAGTTCAACTCTTCAATCCATAATTAAATTGCTGTCTGTAATTGTTTGAACAAAGGAAAATTCCTCTATTTTATAATGTATGTGATTACTATACAGCAATGTTTTTGTTTCTAAAAGTAAAATGACCTTGACAGCATAAAAGCACGAAATGCTTTGCTGTAGCCAAAAGTCATAGACGATGCACATAATATATCGCATTCTGTCGAGATTAATGCGTAATTAATTAGCATTATAAATTCAATTACTCAAGAAGGAAGACTTAATAGTGTTGTAGGAACAATTTATAGCAAAAAATAATAAGCGAGACAAAGTAAATCAGAAGCTAAGGTGTAGCAAATTGGAAATGACAAATATCATTGTAAATTGTGTTCTGTTCCTTCCCCTTTACGTAAATTACATATTAAAATTGTAAGAGTAAACTCATTACATATTGCATAGCTAACATCGGTAATAGTAACAATATTTGTGTGTAATGTACAGGTAGGTAAAATTGTCCAGCATGGCTGCTATAAGATGTCATAAAAGTGGATATAGCCCAAGAAACGTTCAGCATGTTATGTGTAATTTAAGCTTATTTATTCGTAAAAACTAATTATAACTGGCAAGGACTGTAAGGTAGTAATTCTGTGGAAAATATGCAGAATGTAATTTCTTGTGGTTGTTTAGGAGTTAACTGTGTCACGCCAATGTTTAGTTTGGGCATTCCAACTAAATGAAGGAGTAAACGCTGCTTGGAAACAGTCAAGTCTAAGTTCAGAGGTAAACACGCCCAATAGATTAAAAATGCACTGAGTGCAAAATTACATTTACATACATGGGATATCACATGTAGGTACACAAAGTCTAGCTAATAAAATAGATTTTCTGTTCTGGTAGTTGGTAATAAGAAATGATAACAACAAATATAGCCACCTACTTACACACACACACACACAAGAGTTTAGTCATGGAAGTAAACTAATGTCGACTTAGTTAAACAGTTGAGCTCGCCTACTTTTCAAAGAGTACAGAAAAGTAAACCTTGATAAAGTGTCGTGTTTGTCTAAGCTGTATAGCTTTTATAAAATTCTTAGTTAAGGCAGGTAGGTATTTATTATTTTCTAATCAAGAGAGCTCTAGAAGCAGTGACTAATTTTGTTAAATTTTACACGCTAGTTTATTGGCAAGGTCTTAGTCGATAAAAGATCTGTAGCAATCCTTCATGTTCAAAATGTTCATGTCATTTTTCTTCGTTAGTTCTTAGTGTGTATTTAAAATTAACGTCAAAGAAAATCCCATCTCTCGTGTCATAAGCCTTCCTAGAGTCACGACACGACACGAGAAAGAGAGAGAGAGAGAGAGAGAGAGAGAGAGAGAGAAAGAGAGAAGAAAGCAAGTTAACTAAATGCTTTCCATCCGGCTACTCTTTTAATCTCTTTGAGAAAAATCCGTGTACGCAATGTTGAGTCTCCGCTCCAAATCACCGGACTAACTCTTTTGAACAAAGTTGCATTACTAGGAAAGTTAATGGATTGGATAAAAGGCTTAAATTTTTTGCAAGAGCTCACATCAGCCTAAAAAATGCTAGCACATCCGCCATCGGCGTCCGCCCAAGCTAAACTATCTGTACAACAAGGAATAAAGCAGAGAATCAAAGCTAAATCGTAGCATAAGGCTACACTACACCAGACACACACACACACACACGAAGGAAAAGAAAAATATACGCCAAAAGCAAGTCATGAGTTCTGTACACAACCAAGTAGTGCACTATATTACTCACAAGTGCATCAACTCACTCTTTCCACACGCTGTCTCTCTCTCTTCCCGACCCTCTATTTACTATCTTTAAGCTCTGTGTAGAAAAACAAACTTTTTTCTTGTGGTTTCCTTTCCATCGGTTAGATTTAGGTTTTCTTGACAGAAAATCCTTTCCTTTTCCCTCCGACAATGCAATTCCATTGCCAGTCAACACAAGACACATGGCATTGCATTGTGTGAGCTGGATTCTCTTGCACCGTTTTTTAGCTATGCGACATTGTACTCCTTAATATTACTTTTCAAACTAATGCAGTCCACTTCTTCTCAAAGGCTACTTCATCCATTTACTAAACTTTTAAGTTATCTATCCCTTTAATCCTATCAGCTTTCCATACTACACCAAATGCACTAGCATTCCTTCATCACAACTAAAATGAGACGGATATATTTTAGTATTGGCACCAGAAACGGCTGCTGCATTTTGGAATAATAGTGGAAACGAATACTTCATTTCCCTCTCTCTCTCTCTCTCTCCGACTGAAACAGAATCCAGACGCAAGAGAAATATATTGCACTGGACAGAATGAAGCAATCCTACGTTTATGTAGACTTTGTAGAATAGGTCAGTCCATTCAGCCTACTCCAATTTCTTTGAAAGTCCAGACATTGCTTATCACATCGAATAACCTTCCTGTCAGCTTATTTTTCTATCATACAGACGAAAACGTTCTGCAGAAAGACGACATTATAACTTACCATGTCTTCTTTAGCTACACAAGATTCCTACATTTTACCACTTGGACTAACCTACCACTTCTATCTTTAAAAATTTCGAATCTAGGAATCTACTTACAAGGGGAACTGACTTAAATAGGAAGCTTAACTTAAAGCGGAACTTACAGCCTCAACATTGCCGTTGTGTTGTTCGCACGTGAAATATTCATACAGTTCATAGCAGAGCAACGTACTGCTGCTCTGATGTACAATGTATGATATTGAGATTTTGTTGATCATTTGTAGAACAATTTATTAATGTAGTAACAAAATATTTGAAGTATGTCAAGTTACAGTTTAAAAATAATAATTTTCGAGTTTTTAAAGAGTTGAATTAGGGTAAAATGATGTAGAGAGGTTGTTGGAAGTCAGTAGTAGAGGCAGGATGCCAAAACAAGTGCAGGGCTATTTAGTCATAGGGTTGGTTGTTGTGAACGGCACTTTTCTAAACTTTATCGTTTGCTACGGTTAAGTATCAGTAAAAGAGCAGTAGGTTTTACCAACAACTTTCAAGATATAAAAGAGCAATTCAATTACATTGCAGGGGGCTAGGGCTATAAAGCTGACTACTTGTTTCAAATAGAGGAACGGAACGGCAGTAAATAGTCGTCTGCTTTTCACTCTACCTGAAAAGCCTTCACAATAGATTTAGTTGGACTGCACTAAACTGGATATATCTGCACTAAAGCTAAACGTCAATGAAAGCACTTGGCGAAAGGGAGTGAAAGCCACACAGAAAGGGACAGATATATTTTCACATGAAATTCAGTCAAGTTTACTAAAGCTAAGCCACCACTGTCGGATGCTGAGTGAGTGGAAAACTTTTCTGACCTAAAGAAAAGTCCAAAGAATTTTGTATTATAAACTTGTTTATTGCAACCGCTAAAAAAGAAGGTTACTTCACTAGGTAGAGCGTAGCTGTGCTAAGATTATATTTTATGTAGTTGTAATAATGCTACTTCTCTCCTCTACCAGCTAGGTACCTATATAAATACGTAAGCAAAAAAACTTGAACTAACTACTTAAATATCTCAAACGTGTGTGGGAAGATTTAGAAACATGAAAAAATATGCTCTACATAAATAGCTAGCATGTAGTACATCTTTCTAGCTACCTGTATTATGAGTGTACTTTCAACGTTTGTTGTTTGAAATGTTGACGTAGGAGCTGGAGTCAGACCACATCATGGGATCTGACTCCAACTCTTATTGTGCCTCGCGATGCCTTTTCGAGCTAAAACTGACAAGGACACAAAGTGCAATCTGATAAACTCTACTCAAATACGAACATGGAGAAAATGCTTCAATCATTCCAACACCCTTGTCATGTAATCCTAAACAAATTTCGTTGTGAGAACTAGAACACGCTGTACATCACATGCAAAATCATGTACCCACGTGACGATCCTGATAGTTCAAACGTCATAACTACTGGTAAAAATTACACTACCAATCTCATCTCTTGTACACTAACGGGACAGGCTCTCCGAATCCATTAATTTTTGAAAGATCTAATAATAAACAATATACACATTACCATTTAGGGAATAATGTTTAAATTAAAACTGTAGGTACGAATACAAAAGATTTATTGAAATTTTCTTTAAAGTAATAGCAATATATTATAGTATTAGCAACACATTGCCAAATTCTAAAGGTAGTGCGTGAAAGATAAGTTGGTTGTTACACAACACGACCAATTAGTCTTCATGCTATAACAGGTTTACTGTTTTTGGAAAACGAAAAAGGTCACGCCAATAATAATTCTGAGACATGATGTATTACCCCCTAACACATTTGGGTCACTCCATGAACAACGGTAACGTAAAAAATAATCTACTTTTTCTGCTTTCTCCGATTGTCATTCTATTGTAGCGTAGCATATAACATGAAAACGGAAATTAAAACTAAAAGTAAAAAAAATGCATTACACACACTCTATAAGTAGGAGAAGAACTGATTTATTAATGTAACAAATATTAGAATAACACTGATTTATATTTAATGTAAAGTGGACAGGAACATTTTATAAATGTTGAGTCTAAGTTTGCAAAAATCTTGTGTTTAAGTCAAAGAATTCAGCAAAGCAGAGAAAGTCTAAGTAGAGGAAAAACAGTTAATTTTTTTGTAATTTAGAATATTATGTAAAACACTTCAAGGTTTTCATAAAGTATTCAGACACGTCACATAAATTTTTGTCAGTGGAACTGCGTCGTTGAGAGTTTTTTTTCTGTAGAGTTTTTGTGTCTACAACTAGTGAATTAACATTTCTTAGTGTACATACTTATGTATGCAGGAAAGAGATAGAGAGAGCAAATGCGGAGCTCGTAGTTAATATTCATTACATTTAGTAGTAAAAAGTCAAACAAGAGAAGAGTCAGTCATGTGTAAAAACTGTTTAGGTATCTATGCTAAATGAAATTTTTCACAGTTGCTAAATGGGTTGTGTTAGAATTTAGTCGTTTCGAGATTGAAGCGTAGGTCTTGAGAAAGTAGGAGTAGGAGATCAAAGTATAGTTACATTTCATTGCATTAGCAATGATTAGAAAGGAAGTAGTAGGGAGTGTAGAACAACAAAGGAAGGTATTTGAGTAGTTATTGTAGATTAGGCGCATCACCTAGACCTACATTAGAGATCCGATATAAATGTTAATAGCTAACCACGCTGAGAGTCATTTGAATGATAATCCTTGTCTAATGAGCAATTAGAAGGGAGGGAAAGAAAATTTCACGTCATAGTTTAGGTGGGAAGAGCTAGAGAAGTGCTCCTCAGAGAAGAATCCTGTTCTTTCATTAACTTTCGAATTTGAATATGAAATGCAAATGCATTTTAAAGGAACAAACCACAAAGTTCACCTTATTGGCAAGCCTGTTCTTCCTGCTAATCTATTAAGGAGGGAAGAAAACCACAGCAGAGCTCTGCAGTCAGTCCCACCATTATTTCTCTACTTGTAGCAATGTTAATGCTCTGTAATAGCAACACAGCGACACACAGAACACAACAAAACTCACCTTCTCACAATTCCTCCCGCTTATTCCCAGTCTACATTCACAGCAGTCAAGTCGACTCCCGCATCCGCATCTCCGGCTCAACATTCATTAGTCTTTACTAACTCTAACTTCATGCCATAATCGTAGAATCTCAAGCAGGAAATTCATTAGAAAAGTTGCATGCAAACGTGTAACTTGTTATACAACCCTCCTGCCTCGCCATCTCTTCTCCTTTGACTCTCTCACGTCCTACAAAACAACTCCCGATGTTCACACTTATGTAACTATACGCACTGCCACTATGCAAACAAATAAATATTAAAGCACAGCAATTCATAAATAACTAATGTACATTTACCATCCCTTATCCTTCTATCTTTGCTTACTACAAACTTGGAGCAGCAGCATAAAAGCAGCTACCATTATTACATGTTTACAAATATCGGTTAAATAACAAATGGTTTTTACTGTATAAGAACAATTTCGTTTGTATCAAGTTAATATATATATAAAGTAGTCATTTATCATATGTTGCGCATTGTTTGTGCAATCCTCAACTAATATCGGCAATAACAGACAGTTGCTAACTATGGCACAAATAATGTACTGTTGTAGCTCTATGGTTTAGTGAAACAGTAAAAATGCATGCAAGATTGTTTTAACAGGCTGCAAGCTCCACTATTACAGAACAGCTGCTGTTTTAAAAAGAAAAAAATTTGGAGAAAATTGAAAATAGTATTAAATGAATGTAATAATTAACTGTAACATGATTCTGTTTTGAAAGACCAATTAATTTAAGCTACCTAATAATTTCTACAAATATGTACAGTGATATTACTGATATTATTTTAAGCTTTCTAGTACTCGCCGTTTTCTTACACATTTGAAGCCAGCAGCGGATTTATAATGTGACGATGTTAGTGCTTGCATGTATGCGTGTAGCTAATGTGAGTCAAGAAAAGTTAAATCCCTACCTAGGCATGTATTTACAAGAGTAAACTTTTTAGACGCCCATATGCTATAAGTTAACTTTAGAATAAAGGCATTTGTCCGTGTTTCCTTAAAGGATGTCGGTAAATGCTCTGTTGCGTTACTGTTGAATCAGGTTTTTGTCATGCTGCTATTTTCTCTTTCAGACTAGTCACATGCCTGAACATTTACTCTTTTAGGCTATTGACTTTTTTAAGGAGTTAGGTAGCTATGCTAACTTTACATTCATAAGAATCGCTTTTATTTAGCGTAAAGAGGAAAAAGTGTGTTTTCACTAGGGGAGGATAATGAAGGTATGTTCTAAAGCTTTAGGGTACTTCAGTTAACCAACTGCAATTCACGACAAAATGTTCAATAATGGGAAACATGCGTAAACATTGTCTAGAGAAGAAAAAAGAGAGAGGGACATGCTTTAATTGCTCGCCCAACAGTGTTCAACAAAATCTCATTTTACCTGCCAACTGCATTTTCTGTACTGGAATGCCTAACGGGCTAACTATTGGCAGTTGCGCTTTCCATGCATAGCTAATGCATTCTCATTCTATTGCGTAAATTCTCGTCCACAAATATTTGCTTCAGCTTACATGCCATGAGTTTTAAGAGAAGCCTGAATTTTAGCATGACTAAATCAGTCTTCTATAATAAATATGAAAAGTGGAAAGTCAGAAACGTTAATATGCTGTTAATGAAACAGGTATAAAGTAAATCAAAGCTAAATTATATAGAGGACTAGCACACGCCATTATCAAAGAGTCAAGAAGGAGCGACAATAATAGTATTCATAACATAATAGTTTCACTTACACCTGTCGTTCGCAGTGGTAAATGAGGTCCTAGGGAGTGATGTATGGAAATACAAACCATCTATTAATACAAATACCTCTCATAATATTACATTCCTACATATACACTACATTAATTCTCCATAAAACATTCACCTCAGCACTACACGAGAAATTGGATGAAAGAGAAATGGATTGGCCTTCAAGCTCTTTTCCTGGAAAATGACTACGGAACTATGATAATTCAGTAGGTAGGTAACTATTTTTTTTAATTATGATTCCTATCCTCCTGTTTTCAACCCACGGAGAAAATTACATTTTCCTTTATACTCTACTGCTACACACAATTGTGAAAACGCATAATAATTACAGTACCTAGTGACAAATGCATCAGTGCATCCTGCTGATGGATTGCTTCATAAAATATTTAAAACAATTGATTTAACACACGGGCAAGCAGTACTTTAATCTCTTCATGGTCACTTCAAAAAAGGATATCAACCATTGATTAAATAAGAATTACTATCGAAGCAAATTATATAAGCTCTGTTTTGTTCCTTGATTTAGAGGTAGTATATTTAACTTTGTTATATAACTCTATTTAACTAACAATACATTGTTTCAAAGGAATATGTAGCAAGTTGACAGGATCGTTGACATCTGGTTCCATCCTTAAAAGACAGCAAACAAATCAATTTTGCTCGAAGGCTGCTTTTCTTTTCGGCCTACGTATTAGTTCCGTAGTTTTGATAGTTAACTAAGTAATACTACCTACGCAATATTTTCATCGGATTAATTCAAAACTCAATTCACCCCAGGATAAGGATTATTTTAGTGTAGCTTTTCCTGTTTTGCGATGTAATAATTATATTCAAACCTATCAGCTATCCTATACCCCCCAAGTGTAAAGTTTTTCATAACTAATTTCTATATTATAGCCAGTACAATAATATTATATATTACGACTGAAATACAATTTACAAAAAACTACAAAAAAATCTACACAACCAAAAACTTTAATTAAGAGTAAAATAGCCTAAATAAAAATAGGTACCAATTACGCGTTGTTAATATAGATGGAGACAATAGATGAGGATAGGTATTCTTAATCAAACTTGTTGAAGTTGGTTCATTATTCATTGATCAGTTTAATTAAGAAAGGGAATCAGTACCCATGGATGAATGAATAAAGCGAGCGGGGAAGTACATTAGTGTAAAAAGAAAACCTTGTCTCAGGCACAGAATTAATTTCCTTTTCTTCTATGCAACGCAACGTGAGTTCATTTAAACAGAAAACCGGATACATATAAAAAGTATATCTTGTCCATTTGCTTTTGTTCCTTATTCCTAAGTTCTATAGAGGGAATGGGAAGGAGAGAACAAACAATCTACAACCAACTGTCGATAAAACAATATTATTTTGTGCGGGTGCCAGCTAGGATTGGTTGCTTTCACTTATTTCACTTCCTTCTCTGTCTTTGACACAGACGGCTTAGGTTGTTCATTCAGTTGCACTTGAGAATATTATGGATATTGCGTTAAAATCCTTAGGTACCTGCACAGTTCCCTCCAATCTATAGGTCAGGGTTAATAATGATTATAATGAGCACCGAAGCAGCTAAGGCTGAGAGATGAGGCCAAAAATAAAGTCTAGTTGGAAACAATGCGATGAGAAAGTCGTTTGCTAACGCAGGGAACAACAGTGTCACTTTAGCCTGCAGCCTACAATAATAAATTAGCAAAGTATAGCGTTGACAGTATCTAAGATTCTGTTTCATCCGCAAAAGCTTTCATTAACTCACTCCTACAAATACTATCATTATTTACGTCCTTTGAGTCTTACTATCACTTACTGTTAGTCGAAATCTGCTCAAGTAATATACGCTAAGGAAATCTTTCTTCAGAGTCCAAAGTCCTTTCCTGATGTAATTATAGTGCAAGCAGTTGTATATTCACAGGGAGTATTAGGATTTATACAGAAATACTAACCACTTAGCTCACTCAGCCATTCTGTCAACTATTCTTAAATAAATCTGTTAGGAAACCTAAAATAAGTAACAGCATTACTTATTTAATGTATTTACCGAGACATTTATACAATTAAACCCAACTCCTACCAAAGTATATCAAGCTAAAAGACTTAAGCTCACTATTCTTATATTATTATTACAAATAGTATACACAGACCTATATTACTATCTGAATTTCTTCTTCCCATAACCTAAGTCAACTTCACTTAAGTTTCCTTATAAAAACAATGATACATATATATTCATTACCACTATAAATTACTTATAATGCATTTTAATGTTAGAATGTGGTTTAGCTTATTACTAGAAAAAATATATTATTGTTAACGTAAGGATGTAATAGTAAGCAATTTATAGATCAGTCATATTTTTCTTCCTTGCTAATGGTAGCCATTATGAGTTTGTTGGTGAAATGCAAGGAACTTCTGCCATTATTGTGCTGATAATAAATAAACTAAATGTTTGGGCTGTCTTATTGACAAAACCAAAGTCTTCACATCATTTCTATCTACATGACCCAAGTTGGATTTCCTGTTTATTCAGTAAGGATGCAGTCTAATGGAGATGACTATGTTTGTCTATCCTGACTGCTTCACTGTCTTCACTAAATGAGTATTGTTCGAATTCAATATGTTCCTTTTACTGCATCATTAATCATTACATCTCGCATGTTATTCGGTGCAACTAGAGATTAGTATTACTAGTATAGCAAGATGTGGAAAAGTTTTTCCTGTGTCCCTAGTCCCTACGTGGATTTATTAATATTGTAGGGGATTGCTTGGAGGAATTGCCCAATGTTGCACATTGGATTCTTTGGAAACTTCCACGTATTTATTTTTTGGGGCTCAAATAATGCGCAATAATAAAGTATCTCTGTAAGGTAATATCAGTATTATTGTATTATCATTATATACTGACTGTATATTTATGTGCATTGTATGCAGTAGTTACTGTGTAACTTAGAGAAAGTTGAGTTACACATTGTCATTTAGCGCTTCATATAAGTTCATCTTCCTCCAGGATTTATTCAAGTTATCGTTGGAATGTTATTCAGTTGTGGACTATCTGCAATCCTGTCTCATTCAGTATTGTTTAAGTTGAGAAGACGTACGCAAATAAATGAATGTTTAATATCAAGCGTTCCTGTTAATGTAACTTACATGATATTGCATAACTCTAGATATTATGCATGTATATCTATTCAATAATATTATGAAATGCATTCATACGTGTATATATACGTATCACAAGATAGTAATAATAAAGTATGTAAAGAGAAAGCAGAAGAGAGTTTGGCAACAATATTAGACTCACGGGTGAATGTTTCCGTCTCATCTGTCTCGCTAGGTATCTCTATTTTATAGGCCTTGACTCTGTTTGCTTTGGTCTGGCAACTTTTTGTTGGTAACACCCAGTAGGATTGAAAGTGAAATATTAAAACTGCGTAGCTCTTACAAACAGCTACACATGTCTGTGCTTCGGCATTCATTCAGCAACTCGGGACTTGTAATGCTTTCTCTCCCAAGTCAAATACAGATTTGAATAATTATATTTTCATCTCGTTTCCCTAAAAACCAATTTCAGGAGGAAGGTAATAATGGTGAAAGGAAGGAATCCTTCACTCCTCTTCTCCTCACATCCTTTCATGTCATTCGTATAATAATATTACGTCTGTACATCATTTCCACAACAAGAACAAATGTGGATAGATAGTAGCTATATCGATATGCATTACTGTATTATGAATTGCTGCCAACGGCTAAATAGTTTAATTCATTGTACCTTAGTCAGTCATTTATTTATTCAGTAAATCCCTTATCTGCGCTACGGGAACAAACTCTTGTAGAGAGAATCCGTGATTTAGATGTTCAATTTGAAGGAGTTACGCGTGTAGCAATGTGTGGCAATAAACTTTCTAGCTAGCTACTATTTATTCCATTTGCTAGTAGATTTTTTGGCAGAGACTTTGCCGCGCCTTAAAAGTACATAGCTTTTGTAAAGAAATCAAAATTATCAAATGCTTTCTCAAACTATACTTAATATTACATATAATCTGTGTATAGGGACAGCAGTAGACGATCATAATAAAATGTGATGGTGTTTTGGCTACTTTTGATAGTAAATTCTTTTGATAGTTTGAGTTTTGAAGAAAGTTCTCTGTTGTGTACGCATACACAAAATGAGATTCGCAAAAAAAGGGGAAGAAAACTTTTGCATATTAATGTCAAGTGAATTCTTTTGTGCATTTTTGTTGATAACTTGAGTAATCCTCTACATTTTAGTAATGGATTTCAATGGAATCTTATGCAAAGAGCTTTGCAGTTTAGAGTGGAGGCCAAATCAAATCAGCTATGAGTAAAAGTCACCTTAAAATACTTGCATAACTGTTAGAAACAGCATAATGTGTATTTTTTCATTTTCTTAGAGAACGGCAGGAGGAGGAAATCTGCCACACGAGAGTAATTTTCCTGTGCTAGACGTAAACAAATTAATCATTTCTTTTTATTAGAGAGGATTCCTTCTGTGCGTAGAAAATGGGACTATTAGTGAGTTCTCGTGTTGAGGATCCGATATGAATGGGTTATAAAGACTCTTCTAGAAAAGTACAGATAAACGATTAGCAGTCTCCAGCTCAGGTATCTTTTCCTCTCCGCAGACATCCTTAATGTGCGCCGAAAGAAACCAATTCAATGTAACTAATGTAATGTTTCCTTTTTATAAAGAGAGACAGGGAAAGTTGGAGTGAAAGTCCCGCTTGTGTGTCGGGCTGAATTGGCGATGGTGATAGGCAGGGCTTAAAGAAGCAATAATATTAAGTATAGGCTTTAGAGGCTTAAGTCAACTCATCTTATAGTTAAACTAAAGGCAGAAGAGAAGTGAAAGCAGACTGTCTCTCTCTCTCCCTCCCTCCCTCTTGCTCCAAAAGAAAACCTAAGCGAAATATCTGAGTATCTATTGCAGCATGGCAGAGTGAGCATCCCTTGACATTGCCATTCATTACGGTGCATAATAGTGAAAAACCAAAACACAAGCTGGATACGCTGCACGTAATAAAATGCTCTTACTACTTTCTTTCGCCCACAACAAACACGCGCTTCTTCCCCTCCCGTCTGTCAACCCAAACTTTCTCCCATTATCTAAGATTACTTCACTATCTTTATCCTTACATGTATTATCATAATATTTACAATGATAAAGAAACAATGTGCACTGCCTTAATTGAAGAGATGCTACACTTGACTTTCACTTCAGCTACTCTCAACTTGGAAAACTATTAGCTATGCACACAGCAACATGCACCGCCAATGATTTTCCCCTTCACCCAACAACTACACATATGAAACATATATACCTATACTTTGTATAATTTTTAAGGGGGAACACATTTCCGATGGGGCAAATTATCAACATGCCTTCAGCACACTCAATGTCAAGTGTCAGTCAACTTCTACTGCTTATGTGAAGTCATAAGTTATTAAAACACCTGGAATATTTCCGAGATCTAAGGAAGGGATTAAATATTTTATGCAATCCCTTGTTTCATCTTAATCACTAAGGACATCATGATAGTACATACTATTTGCATAGACAAGGAAGGGATTGAAAAGCTCATTCAGTATTTAACATCAGTTTTGCACTTCGTTTATACAGAACTAGTCAACTAGTTGGCTACACGTGCGATACATGAATACCTACACATAACTAGCAGAAAAAATTATACGTGAAATGCAATCTGCCAAGCAATCCAATGAGATCTAAAACGTATTACAGCATCTATAATTTCAGTTCCACTGTACACCGTTAATCCTTTGAAATTGGAAACGGAGTTTAGCCACGCCTCTTATTTCGGTAACAACAAAATATCTTTCGCTATTCTGCCTAATAAAATATTTGTTAATTGGTAATTGCTTTGAAATTAAACATGTAAAATGAGTTGTCAGCGAAAGTAACAATTTGGGTACTGGTTAGTGTTAATTGTATGGTTTTGTACCAAAACCTATATATGCATTATGCATTCCCCAGATTACCACTCTATATTATTGTCAAGATTAATTCCCAATTAGAATCACCCAATTTCAATTATAAATAAGGCATTGGATAGGAATTTACTTGGGTACTAACAACCTCAGTGAAGTATGTATCTTAGAGAGCAGCTATTAATAAAGCATGGAAACTAAGTATCGTTAATTAAAGTGCATGAAAGACAAAGAGTAAATTGAAGGTAGTTATGCTGATAATTATCGTGGGACGGGATGGATTCTTTGTACTTATTACTAAATTATTGTTAATTATGCTGTGTAGGCCATTCTTAAACTACTATTATTGTAATAATTTCTGTAATTAACAGTTTTATGATTATAAAAGGGGGACAATATCGGCTGGGTTGACAACATAATGTTAATTAACAGTAAGGAAGCCAACAGGACAGTTTTACTTACAAAGAAAGTAATTATTCTACAAGGAGAGAGAAACAATGAGAAATGCACAATAGAACAAAGCCAATTGACTTTCCATTAAGATGGTTCTGTTCCTTATAAGCATCCTCGAGCTTTTCTGGTCCGTAGACATGTATTATTGTGAGGCTGTGGGTAATTTTGTGTATTAAACAAGTCAAGTTGTTCAGTAGTTATATGGATGCGTATTATTATGGGTGTCCCGCTCTGGACTCTGCCATATTTTACTTTTATTGAAGATTTCCTCCTTAATTCTCAAAGGAAGCGGGGAAGGGCACAGTGTGTGAACTAAGTAAGCCGAAGTAAGTTTAGGTAAACAGAAATTACTTTCAATAATTCAGGACAAGACCGCCTACCTGCCTGTCTAATGTGTATGGGGATGCAGAGACTAGGGCAAACAGCACAACTATCTCAACTGAAATGCAGGCCTGCCCTTCCTCCTTCTGCCTTTCTTAAGTTTTACCTTAAGTACTTTTACTTACTACGGCAGAGTTGCTTTATGTATCTTAACTTTAAGTAAAACAGAGAAGCAAACTCTTTCTTTTATTCACAGACAGGGACGTAATTGTATTTCTGTGTACTTAGTGCAAGCGACTTGGACTGCTCAGCACAGAGAATCTACAGCAATGTGCAAGGGATAGGAAAAGGGTTCAGCAAGGAATTGGAGCGGAAATTATATAGACAAAAGAGAAAAAATCCGTCTGCTATTCTCTGGGCTTGACTTCACTTTGGTAACTAAAGTATGGAGTGCAGAAGACAAGACAACACTTTGACAGAGACAGTGAATTTCAAATCACATCTACGCAGAACAAAAACCAAGTCCAGTCTCACGCCGCACAGTTACAAAGTCCATCAACTAGAAATCCATGATATGCCCTTGCCGTTTCGGTGTCCAGAACACTCTCTCACACAATTTCACACGAAATAATTGCCTCGAACGCAACAAAAATCCATTTTGCCCTAAATTGTCATCCTTTGACAAAACAGGAAATTTTGCACATAATCTGACGTCCGAGGACTCATCATATATTATTTCCCATGTACAATAGCACTCTGCTGCTGTCATTAGTTCACAGTCACAGGTCACAGTAGTTAGAGCTATAAAATATGCTAACACTACACAAGGTTACCAAAAATAGAAACTAAGCGTAAATTCGTCAACTCGCCTCGCAATAACTTTTCTAAGGCTCTATCCATGCACTGCTTAAAATAGAAACTACAAAGCCGCAAACTTAAAATTATTTTTCTAATCTTATATTTCTAATGATGACGATATAATATTAGATATAGAACTGCTTCGGTCCATCCGATCCTATATTATAATCTTCAAAATAATTGCCGAAGAAGTATTTGTAAAAGATCTAAAGTCGGTTCATTAATAAATACTCTTAAAAAACCCTCCGATGCCTTATGTTAGCATGTAAAAGAATACAGTCGATTCAAAATTAAATGACTATAGATATGAATTTGAAACCCCCCCTTTTCGTGACTCCTGACGTTCATGTAAAATCAAAAACGCCTCGATCCCCACCCACCCCAGGGGATCGAGGCAAAAGGCATTTCTTGGTAAAATCTATAAAAATTAAATTCAATTCATAAAATTAAACAGCTTTCAAACCGCTAAATTCATATCTATCAGCATTTTATTTTGAACCGACTCTTCTGTAGGGAAATTGGGGTCTCAGAGGGCTTTTTGTGAGCAGTAACTGACTGACCGTAAAATGTAATTTCGTTCTTCAGAGTATCCGTCCGTCCCATTACCGTCGTCCAATTTTTTTTTAAAAATGCGTAGGAGACAAGCGACCAGAACAGTCACATTAACCGTCAAGGTATTGAGTTTTCTGTTCAAAAAATTGACTGTGTCATGCAAGAAAATGTCGACAATTTGTCGTTCGTAGTACGTGTACCCGTCAAAATATTCTTTGCCATGACTGTTTAATAATCGGAAAATGTCTCCTCTGCGTCGCGATGATCTACTTTGATATTCTACCTGTATAGTTGATTTTATCAATTATGTATAGTGTCCAAACCGCAGAATGAATGATTTATAGGCAATTTTGTGGTCAGTAAATATGTACAGACGGAAACAAAACAATTATTTTCCATTCAACATTCAAGAAACAGTTATCAAGTCTGACCTTAGAGATGAAACATTATAAATAATAGCTGGGGTCATTTCCTACGCTATATCGGACAAGTGACGCTTTCTAAGCAGAATTTGAAAGACATGCCACTAAAAATAAGAAAATTATGCTAAGGTTGAAACCTTAATAGCTGCAGAGAAAACCGATACATAAGCTAGGTCGTTGTAAAAATGAATTTGCTTTGGATATTGTTTGGTTCCTGGATTTAATGCTTGTTGTTTCGCATGTAGTGCTAAGCTAAACTACTTAAATAAGTAATAATGGTAGAGGAGGAATGTAGTTCATGTTTGGCCACTTCCATCAATAGAGCTACACAACATGTATTAATGGGCAGAGACGTAGGCAAGTAGGAAAAGTTTTAAAGCTAACAAATCACTCATTTCATTCTTAAACATTTCGTGGTCTGCTAGTCGCTTAATCCCTAAATGTACTCTTAATTTCCGGAGATTAAACTAATGGTAGCAATTACATCGGAAAGAGTCAGCACGACATGTTGCACTTTATATTGTTCGCACTCGCTCATTCTTTTTAATTCTTATATTTCAGAATGTCGTAATCTATCACAGAAGTTTCAGTGTATGCATTGTGATAGAGCCTAGTAGTTAGAAAGTAGAGGATAATTAGCTAGAACTTTAATATAATTATAGAGATTTGAAAGAGAAAAGCTTTGTGTGAGCATAAACCAGAGAAAAAAGTTCAGTCATCTAAGAGAGTATGAGGAATAGGCATAAGAGAAATCTGTAGATTCATTAATGTATATATATCTTGACAGTAGTGTATGAAAAACTAGTAAATAAGTAGAGCAGCATAGGTAGAAAGTCGGTAATGCTCCCGCGTAGTTTTCTCTTTGTTCCTTTTCACTTTGGGTCAAGCAGGTATGAGTAGAAATGGGAAATTACTTTGCCGGAGTCTCTTTTTAGTTTTTAAGGTTTAAGTCTTCTCTCTCTCTCTCTCTCTCTTACTCTCTTTCTTAAGTAGGTGAAAGTAGAAGGAAAGAAGGATTCTTTAGGCAAAGAATTAGAAAAGAGTATTAGGGAAAGTGCAATGAAAGTACCTTTCTTACAACATAAGTAGAATCCTGGAGAGAAAAGAAAGGAGTTTTGAATGCAGACACGTACGTCGACAGTTAGTACACAGGCACAGACGTAAATATAACTAGTGTGGAGAAAGGAGTCGTGAAAGTAAGGTAGCTAGTGCTCGGGCAGGGCACTTCTCTTTACACCCCATACCTAAGCTAACTGAAGTATTATTTGGAGTAAAGGATGGGAATTAAGATAAGACAGAACATAATTCAAAGAAATAATAGGACTTCTAGCTACATTTTCTGCTCAGTTAGGCAAGCCATGGAGTCTCACATGAGTTTTCTCTTCTGTCTGCCCTCCCTGTCTCCCAGAACTCTTCACTTCACTCCATCCCACTCAAGTTTAGAATTCTATTACATTAGTTCCCCCCTCTCTCACAGCTATCCGTGTTAAATCCTATGCCACACTTCTATAGATAGAAAGAGAGAGAGAGATCCTAACTACAACTACATCACATTAGATTCGTGTACTTTTAACTATTAAGTGTCTTGCTATGAGCACTTAAGCATGTCATTATATTATAGTCTAACTGCTAAGCTTCTTTCAACAATACCGGTAATGAAATAAGTAATAATAGTAATTTTTCGAGAATAAGAGATGATTACCTATAGAGAAAGTGGAATTTACTTTATGGTCTCACAGAGAATCCATAAGATGATAGGCCATGCCACCAGCACACAATGAACTTAACATGAACATCAACTTTTGCTTTGTGTACCTGAAATTCAATCTCCCCGTTTGCATTGTGCAAAGGGGGTCTCTAACGACGAACCTATTTAAAAGCTCAATTCAAACTGAGATTCAGGAGCTTAGAATGGACATTAGGATTATTACCATTATTACCACACTCAGGTAAAGCTACTTACTGTCTACGCAGTTACACACAGGACACTGCTCTTATATAAGATAATATTATAGATATAGAAAAAAGGGCTATACCTAAATATTGGCCATTACCCCCTATGTGCTATGGCGTGCAAGTGACAGGAGTGATGTCAAGACTAACATGACATAGCGTGTCTACCTACATTCCCCTGACTTCCTTCTTGCCGTGTCAAAATCTAACATTACTAACTACCATCCATATCTTCCCAATGACTCTCAGAACCCAAATTAACCTGCTGGCTGGACAAATGCTCTCCAACTATTTAACTGTCTATAGCCTAATGGAAAAGGTTGGAATGAGAAATGAAATCATGTCATAGCCGCTCTACATTCCAATGCGAACGGAAAAATAACGACGACAGTCTAAGGATGAATGAGCCATAGAGATAAGATGGTCCATTGCCAAAGTCAAAGTGTGCAACAAATTACGAGATCCAACCAGTCACACAAAGAAAACTTCAAAGGGCTAAAAGCCGAGTGTACGGACGCAAAAAAGATAGTAGTTGCACACAGTAATGAAATTAAATTGTATTGAGAAGACATCAAACACTGAAATGGCGAGCATTTCTCTAGCTATCTATAGTTAATAGAGGCTATTTGATTATTCAATCTCTAATACTTTGTATATTTACAAGATAGAATTATAAGTATGCAGCGCTTAGAGAGTTAACTCCTTTCTGGTGTCGTTTTATGTCTCTTGGAATTTATACGGATATCTTGAACAGACACACACAGAGAGAGAGAGAGAGAGAGGATATATGTAGATAAGCTGTGGAAGCCACCGCCTTCTCCTGCCAGGCATTCCATTATGTGCATAGAGGATTGCAATGGCCATGCACCAAAACTGCACTCATAAAATTCCAACATTTTATTACTTTCTCTGAAGCATCTCCCGAAATTCTTTTGGTCGCCTAGTTTCTTTCCTCTATTTTACTATCTATTTTAGTGGAGTTTAGCTTTCTCTGATTTTCTTGACTTTCTTCCACTATTTTCTCCATGAACTAATGCAGGCTAGGAGCAGGCAGGCGGAAAACCAACAAAGAATTTCTTTATAGTCTGTGTTATGATTACACTATATCAAAAACTATATATATATATATAAAACTATATATGAAAATAGAGTGTGCTATACCTATGTATACAATTCTTGAATGAGAGGAGAGAAAAACATTTTTATACGAGATACATTTGAAAAATACTAAATATAACCTAGATGCACATGTTAAAAAGATTTTACTCTGACGCTTTACACATCTAGTGCCATAATAATACAAAAGCAGCCATCATAGCAAGTTGTGGTTCCATCTTTAACTATTGACGAAGAATTTAGATCGTGAGCAAGTGAAAAGAAACAAGATCTGCAATATGTATGTGAATGTGTGTGAGAGCAGAGAAAAAGGATGCATGGAAGAGGATCCTAGCAATGATACTACTTACATGTACTATACTATTTTACACAGAGAGAATGGAATAGAAATGGCCAGCCAGCATAAGGAATGCAATTCTCTCTCTGTGTGTATATATGTATAACAGTGAAAATAGAGTGTAATGTGTATCGTGTACAGATAGGAAGAGATAGAAATGAAAATAATAATATACGTGTACTTGATGCAGACACCCAGCAGTCGACTTACATAACGTAAAACGGGCAACAGAGAAGAATCTCTCTGTCCTCCTCTTTTTCCATCTCTGACTTGGAAAAGCAAAAGGCAGAGTAGGGTTTTACTTGACCCAACAAAATTGACTACAGATAGATCTCATTTCTCAAGGCAAGCCATGTCAACGTAAAGCATGTTGGCTCTAGAGGATTTTTTTAGCCGACTTCGCCTCTCTTCTCTTATAAAAGTGTTACACTTTTAACTGAGTTTCACAGTCGGACAGCTAGAATATTATGTAGCTAAGTCTTTTATGATGAGTGAGTGTGCACTATAGGTAAACGATGTAAGACGGAAAAGACATGACATAATCCCGCAAGGCAAATGAACTCAAGATATTATATAACTCTCTCCTTCCTCTCTCTCTCTCTATTTAGGTAGTAGGTATAGTGTGTGGAGGGGAGAGAAAAGAAAGCTTATAAAGATTCCATTTTCGACAAAGGGCTAACGGCTAACTCACTCAGCTCTAGAGTAAAAGAACTCGAGTGTCTACAACATCATGCCGTACATCAAAAATTGATGTCGTTTTTTCGCACACACAACAAGAGGACAATAGTCAAAAGTCCGTTTGCAAAAACCTGTAAACTTCCCGTCACCATTTCAAAGGCAGAGCAGAGAGGCAACAAGGAAATTGGACTCAGAGCCTAACTGAATAGGGAAAGTGGATGTAGACTACACCCAAGCCGCCGCCAACCAATATACATCTGTTTCAACTATCACAGCTCTATATACACAAAACGAAAAAGTAAAGAAGAATAAGAATCCAAGACAGAAGCTAAAAAATGGGATGAACTATCCTCTCTATTACAAACTATATAGGTACGCCCTGCTTATAATATTCTTTTCTTATACTGTCACTAACCCAGAGTCGAGCACTCGGTCAGTTGACTCAAAAAAGACATGAAAAGAGGATAGTACCTACTTAAATTCGGAGAATACAAACAAAAGTTCACTGTCAGGATAAAGAAACTATTGAATTGTCTTCTTTTTTTTGCCCTTTCATCTCTAACTACCGCGTAGCACTTTCAGTCTTTTCTAAACATTTACATTAGTACACGGGGAATAAATAAAACCGGAGGAGATGAGTTCTAGGAAACTATAACTGCATCCAGTTCAAACCAAAATACAAGAATAAAGAGAAACTCAGGTACCCTGAAGAAATCTATTGTAAAAATATTAACATGGCGCATCGCAGGAATTTATTACATTTTCCTGTAATTATTTTTAAAAATAAAGATAACAGTCAATTTTTTTTTTACTGTAGTTTCACATTTTAGCTTTGATAAGTTGATCTTTAGGACTCTTGATAAAGATAATGATGCACCATATACATCTCATTTCTTTCCAGGAAGAATCTAGACTACATTCTCCGCCAATAAACTAAGAAACAAGAAACTATAGGAGAAATAACTTTTTCATCTGCAAGAATAAGACTCTTTTTCTTTTGTTGGAGAAAGTGAAATGAAAAGAGAGAGAGAGAGAGGTAGATTCTAATGCTTAACATGAGTCCGCAGAGTTAGGGAGACAGAAATCAGAATGGGGAGCCGTATACATTATACGGTTGTTTTATCTACGGCAAAAGGAAAAGGTCCGATCAACTGGATGAGCTTGGCGTATTTTTCTACGTGTAGTCTACCTCTGGACATAATGTACACTGACTGTAAATCGAAAGGATAGCGGAGAAAGTCTTAAGGAAAGGGAACATAGATCCCCGACGTGGGTATTACATTACATTACAACTTGGATCACGTCAGATATTCCAAAGAGAGAGAGAGAGAGCAGAAAATAGTAACATTCACTAAGTTGTACTCTGTGCAGAAAGAAAGAAAGTCCAGTGGCAGCAGTAAAAGGCGCCACACAAAGTGAAGTCATCAGCTCAACGAAGATAGCCAACTAACTTTGGCATTTAATACGACTAGCTGTTACATCCGTCCGATTGTCCGACTTTCATTCTTTCTCATACTTTTTCCGTAGCCTCGAATAGTGTGTGTACCTATTTCGTCCTTCTTCGTCCGTCCGTCTCCTATTTGTGGAAGAGCATCAGACCTTTTCGGAAACGAGACTTGGCTGCCTAGCTTCCACCATGCCATTCCATGCCATGATGACCTCGAATCATCTCTACCTACTTACCTACATTATTCCGTTAGCGTTCAATTCTACAATTATATCAGTTAACACTGTATAAAAGGGCTAAACATCATGTTAAAAACTCATTCTAGCAGGGACTCTCCACCTACTGTGTCCATTTTTTTTTTACATTTCCCCAAATGTAACCTAACCGCTCTGTTAACTCTGTGTGTGATTCATTTGGAAATAGCACTACAAATTGTTCTATATCGCCAGCTACAACAGGACGGGAGAAAATGGGAGCAGAAAGAGAAAGCTCTAATTTCCGCTTCCCTCGTGAACTCCTTTTTCCGAGCAAAAAATCATTTGAGACATGATCAGAGCCTTTCTCAACATATTGTGATATATAATAGTGTAATACAATGTAACAGTTGACAGTTAGAGTTGCCCTTTTATTTTAGCTTCAGGCCTTTCCTCGCTCTCTCTCTTTTTTTACTTTCTTTCTACTTTTATCTTAGTCCAATTAATTCGTCCTTGTCCATTCTCGTTAGGATTACATTACTTTCAGCTTCGTTGACGTGTATACAGATAGCTGTGCTTCTTTCTCGCATCTTTATCAGCTTTTAACTTAATTACAACGTTAGGCAATCCTTGGTGTTCAAATCATGAGAGTTTCACACGCTACACTTTCTCTGCTGCTGTTGATCTTTTCTCCATCCACTCACTAAACACTCTGAACTGAACCTATCCACTTTAGTCGAATGGACATATACATCTTGTTCAAATGTCAAAGGCTTTATCAATTACTAAAATAGGTTTACAAGATTTTAGCAACACCCTTACTTTTCCCTTACATAACTCCTGGCTTTATGTAATTTGATCTTCTAAAGTGCCTAAATACCCCTACAAAACCCAGCTCTGTTACATAAAGTTAATTATTATATTGTAAATCAATGTATTTTGTGTCACTGTTATGTATGTATATATCTATTACCTGTATGTAAAGGTAATTACTAATTGCATTGAATATATCCTTACAATTATAATTGCTACCATTACATAAGATATAAGCATAACTTTTAGTATCATTAGTCACGTTCTACGTCAGTAAAAGATAATAATAGTCTTGTGTAGCTCGAGATAATTGCATTGAATCCCACAGAATTTATATATAGCTTTTAGGAGGAATAGTTATCTTGCATTTCGGCATCTGAGCAGAAATGAGGAGCGCACGAGTTAAAAGTTTCATCGAAAACACCATTAACTTTAGCTGTGTTAAAAGGAGCCCCCAGGTGAGGTAACAAACCATTGAATTCCCAATGTATTCAAATATAGATAAATCACGATGCACGACTACGTACATTAAATGGAAGATGATACATAAAAGAGCTCATAGTGAACTGCACTCATGTGTTTGCTTGCAGAGCTTCTTCTAGTGTCTACTTATACTTTCTACGTAATTGTGTTTCTTATCTGGGTGGGATGCTCTCAAAGAAGGACCTACTAAATCAATAAAATTTTTAACATAGGATCTTAAGAAAAATGTTCTCCTTTTGGATATATTATAATGATTTGATCTGTGAGTCTGTCAAAAGAACAGCGTCCTATAAAGATTAAAGATACGGGATGAGTATAAGTTCTAATAATAATAAATAATATTCATAAAGGAAGAGATGTGAGGGCTAGTAGGTACATCTTGAAGTAAAGGCTAAAGGCAGCTCATAAAAGCTAGCATAAAGAACTGGAAAATAGGAATCCAGTGAAGTGAGGAGTGAGAGAGACGTAGGGACGTCCTTTTTGGAATGTACTGGGAGACTGTCGAGGAAAGGAGGTGAGTAGTCTTGCTAATAGTCATCGGCGCATTGTGATGTGAGTTGTGAGTGTGGTACATAGGCACAATACATGTAAGTAAGCACTAGTCGAGCTCCATAAGTAATAATATGTGGGCTGGGACTCCTCTCATCCTCTTTCTAGCTAGCGATGGCCTCAGATAGAAAGAAGACCTCGGGGTCATCTTCCACTTTTCTCTTACACTCCGTTACGTCTTCTCTATAGGCTCAGCAGATCGTTAGAGTTAGCGTGATTTCGTCGTAGTCGTCAATATTGAATGTCGCAAAAGAGCATTTGCACTCATTTCGTCCATCTATCGACTCATCGAATTCATTCAACTATATCTTCTCAATCGACTCCTCTCTCCAGACCAAGAATTGCTTTGTTAATAGAAGAGCCGTGATAGGCGAGAGATACTAGCAAGTGGGCAATGACATTTTATTACACTCTATAGCTATATTATATCTTTAGATGGACTTCACATCCAATCATATAACTACATATCTCATCCTCCTATTTTTCTTAGTATCACTGGAGATAATTGTATAACATTTTCTTATATACTAGTAGATTCTGTTAGGACACTATTGCAAGTAGTGCAGCACTATTTTTTATCTGGTTGAAAAGAGTTAAAATGTAGAGGTAATAGGTAATGGCACGACGTCACAAAGACTAAAATCCCAATGTTCACTCTCCTTAACAGAATAAAGAGATGAGAGAAGTGGTGGCAGTGGAAGATAAAAGAGATAGAGAATATAGAGTCATACTATTATCCTTCGATTGAATATACATTAAATTTTCTCATCTTCAGATTTGCTTTCTCTTTGAACGGAGGAAGAACAAAGGGCTCTTTTACATGAAACCCGCTTTGGACTGTGTGCACTATAAAATAAAGGAAGCGGGCTCTGCTGAAACATTGCCCCATCTTGTCCTGATCTACTATTTGACTAGCCCAGTGACTTATATTACATCTGAGGATTCATAGTAAAGGCATAATACATATGTAATATTATGATCTCTCTCTCTCTCTCTCTACGTGTGTATGTATATTCTCAAGATACATTGATACAGAGCACGGCATTCCCATTTAGCTCCTGCTCATCCTTTTCCAAACAGAGGAGATCATGAAAATGGTGGCGAATCAAATAGCCTAGCTCTTCTATCTCTCTATATTGTAAATTCATATTATTTATATTAGGATATAGAATTCAGTGATTCTTATATAAAATCATTGTCTTTTTCATCCTAGACTCGAAGGGGGATATACACGGCTTATTCTCTATGAAACGATTGGTTTCTTAAGCCTAATACATTAAGCGAAGGGAAAAGATTGTATGTGATTCTAATATTGGACTATTTTTACGTGTACAGAGATAGGCAATGTATTTATGAAGAGCGGAGAATGAAAGGATTTATGAGGAAAAGAGAGTTTTTGTTGGGAACTCGCAAGGCAACATCCTTTTCTTTCTCCTATACACTAGTACGTATCTATTTGATTCCGGCTCGGGTTCACAGCTCACAGATCTTATCACATTTAGGGCAAAACAGAAAGGAGAAAGGCTGTGGCAGAACAATACAATGCATCATCACAATATAATACAATCTCCCTTAACAGCAGAGCAGAGCGGCCCAGAGAGGATACACAACTAACAAGATGTAGGCATCTACCTTAGATTCCTCCTCTCTCTCTCTCTCTCTCTTCACTCATGTGTAAACGAAAGAAGAGATCCCTAAATACGTATATATTTATTATAAGTAGATAGAAGGAGAAACATCGTCAATAGCCAGACCACAACAAACAGAAAGTGTGACATTAGACGGAGTGGAAAAGAGAGGCTCCCTATCTTATCTCTACTTTATAAGCCTTCGGTGACACTAACACAAAGGACCTGGGATAATGATATCGTCTCCTGTCGCCTCCAGATCAAGATATTGTTACACTTAGCCCACAACACAACGCAATACAAAACAACACACACAGATACAATTACTTCCTCTCTCCTCCACCCAAGGACATCTAATCCAAAGCCTGTTTTTGATTATAGAAAATCTGTGCTTTCGTCCCCTTTCATCTCCGCGATAACTACACTCTCTACCTCTCTTATCTCGATAGCATCTCTTTCTATACGAGCCGCACATGTCGGCAGACCTACATTTCACAATCACAACCTGTCCTAACACCATCCTCTACCCTCACATTATCATTAGCATCAACCTTTTGTTATGTTATGTTACTTATTATATCATACATTTGACACCCATAAATTCAATTACCATAATATTACGCTTTCCACCTTTATTAACACTACTTTCATAGTGATTTAATAAGAGATATATTTATATATATATATGTATACTGTTTTTGGTATTAACTTTCCTTATAATCTAATCTAATTATTATTATATAATTTAATCATAACATGAACAATAGAAGCCAATTGCAATAGCCCCAGTGCGTATTAGGTTTCTGGTTTTTATTTCTAATTGGACAATAATCAATACTGAATTACGAAGAATAGAAATAATTTGACACCACTTTCACCACGTAAATGACAGTTTTCATATTGAAGTTATGAAAAATTTGGCTATTTAAGGGGAAAATGACGAAAAATAATGTAACTAGTGAAATTCAAAGCCACTGCTCTTTTTACATAGCACAAACATTTTTAAATAACCCTTTTTTCAACAGTGCGGGGATTTGCTGATTTGCTTGCCACAATAAAAAAGTGATTCACAAACTGCAGAAAGAATAACATTGCATTGAAATTCCTGCTGTTGGAACTATTAAAAATATCATTTGGATCATATTACCATGATTTATGACTTATGATCCTTCTATGTGCATTTTATCATGATAAAACATTTATATGCGAGTAGAATATGAAACGGTAGAAAAGTGAACGGATTTATTGGCAGTAAATAACATTGAATGACATTTGAAAGATATAATATGCACAATAATCATTATTGGAAGCAATATTGTGAAAGCGTAGTTTGTATTTTATGGTAATACATGCTAAAATGTCCCATAGGACTGGATTCTGTTATCTGACAGTGAGCAAATAATATTTGTTTAGAATTTATAACATTCTCGGGATTATAAATTGGCATCCAAGAAGCACTCATGCATTTCCGGCAAGCTTTCACTGGGGCAATCAAAGGCAAATGCATTTAAATGTTTCCTACGGATAGAATCTGGAGATAATAATAATAATGTGACCTAAATGTTCATTATATAGTTAATAGGGAATTTAGGTCGGATAAATAATATGATTCGTTGAGCTCAAGGGTCTCATAGAGAGAGAAAGAGGGAAGCATTTTGTAAATTATGTGCTGTCCTGATTGCACGCTTTACTACTCATTAGTCAAATACATACAAATGTAAGGGAGTTAGTTTGAGTTACGTAACGCAGTCAACAGTAAATGTGATATAAATACAGATTCCCGTTTTCAGTGACTGCATGTAGTTAGCAGTTGGAAAAATCCGAGAAATTATGTGTAGTAGCAGATGCTAGGAAGATTGTGAGGGTCCTACATGAACTTAAGTTGTGTACTGCAAATATTTATGAATAGACGTGAAAGAGAAACATACGTAGGTGGAGTCAGTAAAATAGGATGTGAAGTCTCGGCGAGAGGCGAAATATATAAATTGTTAAGAGTTCTCAGGAGTTTTGTAGCTGAGCTAGTTAAGTTCGGCTTCGTTTGGCCTAAATTCCCTCAAGTTTAGTTGTGCCTTTAGCTGACTTACTTATTCTTAGCTTTTAGCTCCTTTACTTCACTTTAGTTAAGTTATCAAGCCTTTCCTTTAGCTTTAGTTAGGTTAGTCGTGAGTTTTTGGGATGTAGGTAGGGATCTCCCTTCCCGCCGTGCCGTGCGTCTCTCTCTGAAAAATGATCTCTGTGACGACGTTTTTAATTTAGAAACTAAAAGGGAAGAAAATGTGGCTCCTCTTCTTTCCTGGATCATAAACCATAATGATGATGTCCAGGGAAAAGCATGTTTTCCCAAGCCAGGCAGCCTGTGCAAACTTTTTTAGCAAATGACATGCACTAAGAACGATTAGGCTGGAACAGTGAATACTAGTGGCCACATTAGAGAGAATAGGCTATAGCCGCCGGAAGAGACATCACTTCTTCCCCTCTTCTTATATACTGTCTATATTCACCTATACATATATATATATACACTATATAATCCTATAATATATGCATACATACGTAAAATAACGTAACCTAACGTAAATGTAACGTAACTTAACGGTACAACATTTGTCATAGAACTAAATCTTCGCCATACACTATTCTGTTATTCTGTCTGAGCCTTTTTCCTGGCCCTCGTTCTTTCACTTAGACCTTAACTCAAATTCGCAGAGGAGAACTGGGAAACTCTTTCTGCTTGACTTGACTGGAAGGAACCTAGGAGTCCTTACACATTCTTTGACTTCACGCTACTGAATTCTACATTGATTTTCCTTATTTTACCAGACTTTCACCACGGAGAGACAATGCACTGTGCTTTCATTCCCTGTTTCTACACTACTCTCTCCAAGAATCATATATAGTCTCTAGCTTCCACATTCGTGAAATATACTTCATATAGTAGCCAAAAATCCACTTATTTACAATGTACATACATAGCTCTTATTCTCTCACTGACTTACGTATACACAAGGAAAGTATGCAATATAAATGGAAGCCAAGCTCAAGCCGACAACCGCATAGGGCAACTTCATATCTATATATTACTTAGAAACTACAAAGTTAACTATATGCTGAAACCGAGGAGTACCCACCTCAAGCAAGACAATAGAAACCAAGGAAATCCAAGACAGATCTCAGCCTAGATAATGCTCCATCAGTATTCACTTTAGACTTCCTTATCTAAGCTTAGAAAGTCCTCCTTTCTGTCTTGTCTTGTGTCTTTCTATTGTATGTATATCGTAACCACAGGAGCCTCTCTCTCTCTTTCCTTCTCTATTTTCTTATTTCCTCCAAACATTCATCCTTTCTTGTTTTGTTTGCATTTTCAGTTAAACATCCCAGTACTTTGCTAACTGACTCAGAGACTAACTGCTATATGTCAACCTTCATACATGTGACTCAACTCTAAGCACACTTAAGACAAATTGTGACTTTTGTCCCAAATTCTTCCTGCCATATTAATTGTATACCTTCGGAATTCCTCGGGTTATATACATCACTTTCCCGAAGTTAATTCAGCTATAGTTAAAACGCCAGCTCATATTACTCTTCTCCTTTATTCGTATCCCTTATGGTATACTAAGCAACAACTGGAATTCGAAATATCAACGGAGGCTAAACATGATTTTATACCTTTTTTGGGCTTTTTATCCTGGAATTTTAGCATGTCATGTCCCATTAGAATTTATGTAAATTATATAAAAATGTTTGTGCTATGCTGTGATATGTAAGGTCTATAAGTAGTATTAGGAAAACTTAAAGTAGAATAAAAAGAGCTTATTTTAATCAACTGCGTGGGATGGGGTAATAGCGCAGATACACAGGATATGTGCGAATCTGCAAGATAGAGATAGATAATTACAATAGGATTGAACTTGAGAAACGAGTCATTCTCAATTTTCAGCTACTCTTTTGCTATCTATTGTAATAATGTAGTAAAACTTTTGACTGCATTCCATGATTGGAAGGAATTAAAATAGAGAAACTTTAAATTCCACGTATTTAACCGCAAACCAAGAGATACATTGCATGTACAGCTATAGTGGAGTAGCGATATCAACTCTCAGTATGATCAATACATAAAGATTTTGCATATTCCATCATAGGATGAAATTTTCTAATAGGAAATAATAATATAAACAAAAGGGGCGAAACCAGGGCAAGGAAAGCAAATAATTCAAGGAAAGGGAGCTACAGCGAAAGATAAATACAATTCTCTAGCTCTTTGCAAATAACGCAAACTGAGGCGACTTAACTTGACTTAAAGCAATGTTTTGTATACGTCGAATTACATTTACTACGTAAGTCCCTATACAATGCACTAGGCAAGATGATTATATAATATCCAGCATATGTTATATAGCAACCTAGATTTTACGTAACTACAAAACATAATTTTCTCTTAGGAGGAAGCAGTTCTTGTTTCCTTTGTATTTTGGATGCTGCTGTGGGTGGTACATGTAATCTAACTAGGTACGTTCGGCGTTCCTGGTTTGATTTCATTTATTCTTGAAAGTACCTGTGATTTGGTTTCACGTATAGTAAACACACACACACACACAGAGAGAGATGCGTTGCCTACTGTTCTGGTCTCTTTTTAGGTAGGTATTTGAATACGCCAGTGAAATATTGTCCAATATATTTCTTGAGATAAAAATCTGAAGCCTGTGGCGTCTTCAAGTTCTAGATAAAGTTTATGCCCTACAGAATTTCGACTTTAATAAAACATACATAAGTATTCGTGCATGTATGTGCATACTGCGAGCGGCTTCTCGTTAGGATATGAGCAGAGGAAGGTTAAGTGAAAATAGACAAGAGAAAGGAAGGCACCTCTGTTTTCCATCTCTTAAATGCATACATATAAATATAGGTACCTACTGTGTTTATAAGTATACAATGCATGACAAGGTTATAATATTTTCACTAGGCATTAGAGTGCACACTGACTGACTGCCTTTCTTCGCTTTCTCTCAAGTTAACTTAAGCGATTCATCCTGTGCTGATGAAATATTTTCCTTCGCACAGACAACAGCTAGTGATGCTCGTATATCTATCTATGCATACTACCATTGTAGGAACAAATATCTTATCTAAATGTTTTAGTAGTGCGGCCACCTTAAATATTCCACACTACACCCAAGCGTAAGCTTTAACAAGCGCCATGCAGCAGTCCTACAGACATACTTTCAAAACTGTTCTTCCATTTGATTTTCTGCACATTCACACAAACTGTTTGCAAAATTAGGAATCCCTCACTTAAAATTCTCTTTCTACAAGAAAGACTAGTGTAAAATCCTAAGGATTCCTATTTTCACTAGTGCAACGCATACATTGCTAAAACTAAACATAGTCATCAAATAGCAAGACTCAGACAACAGAATCTACATCATCAATTCTCAAAAGCCTGACTTTCCATATGGGATTGCTCCAGAATTTATAAGAACCTTGCAGATGGCATCAACAGTTTTCTTTATCGGCTATTATTATATGAATTTGCTATTAAACGCCCAATAAAATACGTGCCCTATATATATAGGCAAGGAAATTTAAGAGTGTACAACAGGAACAGCCCATTGCCATATATTTATTACCCTAAAGGAACCAAATATTATTGTTGCATCTGCTATGCCATACTATATATGCTACAATAAACTCGATAGGAATTTCATTGGAAACTTTCAGTGCAGCCCATATAATCAAGACTAGTGATTGTAAGGACATTCCATTATAGAAAAGGGTTTTGAATGAATTACTTAGATGGTAGTTGAGAGAGAGAGAGCGGTGTACTTTGTAATATGTTAAAACAATGTGTTAGTATTAGTACCTATTTACATAGTTTCAGTAGGGAGTGCCGACTACTGTCGGGAATTTTACGTTTAGCCCACAGATGAACATGTATGTACATGTAGAGAGTATGCATGTAGAGATGGGGATGTAGAATGTTCTGTTGGATGTGATAGCTGTTCATCTGCTGGTTGCAAGCAGTGAAGCATGGCGATTGTCCGGTATATGATTTTGCTGCAGTATCCTCAGATATTCGCAACTATGTACTAACGGTGTGTAGTGATCTGTATGCATATTGTGCCTACTGGAGACTCTAGATGCATGTATATTGCAAACAAGACACTCTACAAACTTGAGAGAGAGAGGAAAAGGAGTCGATTTTATATAAGGAATGCTGAAAGCATGTTCCTACCTATATATATAAGTACCTACATAGAAACTATATAAGATTTAAGGATATATATAGGCAGTTGCTTTCTACATGCCACTAATGGCTCTATTCCGGAGAAGTTAACTGCCAGAGTGTATGTGTTAGTGTTACATAGGATACCAGATAGAACCAAAGCCTCTCCCTTTAAATTTTCATGATGTTTAAGTTGCTTTTTACACGCTCGAATCGACTTGGCTAGCATAGAGGAGTCCATTGCATTATGTATCCGTATAGGTAGAAGAGCATGTATATGTATATCAGCTTATGCTAAGCCACATTTGTGCAGAAGATGTAGAGGATCTCTGGTTGCCTCACTGTCTGGATCCTATCAAATGGAAACACATCTATGTCCATGCATGCTTGCATGCATGCATTCATAGTGTTGGCATTATCATCCACTGAAAGTCCTCCTCAGTTGCAAAAGGCTCTTTAATTCCAACAAATGTACTTAGGTATATTACGTATGGATACATATTTGTGGAATCCAACTGTGGATTGCGCTACAAATTACGTTTCCTTTTCCCTACATTTTATCTCTCAGTTGAATGAGTTTCCTGGTAATTATGAGCGTTTGTCGAACCCCAAGAGGAAAGTCCGATCCTCCTCTCTAAGCTACACATCCATACTCAGCCACATTCAAATCTATGTAAAATCAGCCAATTTAAAAGTAGAATAACTCCTTAGAGATAGAATTATATTTCGTGCATGATACTTAAATTGCTGTCGACATAATACTTCCAATTTCCCAGTTTCTTAACTGCCTCATCCATAATCATACTAGGAATACATAAGTACATAATTCAGAGAGTTAAGGGCTACTATGTTTATTACGCACAGTCACAGGAGCTAATCCCAATTTTCCAGATGTATATTTACATTAAAGAGACATTTTGGCTATCCACATTTTTACGCTTCACTAATTTCATGCATACTCATCTAAGTCCTTTAAATTCGTCATTGCGAATGCATATGTATGTACCTACATATATGTATGTGACAGTCTATAGTTGTCGTAGTCTCTCAACAATATAATAACTCTATACTATATATAGAGCTATAATAAACTGCGGTAAAACAGCTGTAATTATAGAGAAACGCTCTTATGTAGCAAAGGAAAAATTGCTTTATTGTTCTCCTTTGGCCAGTGTTTTAAGTATTTTCAAAAATGTGTTTGTTATACGTGAAATTCTTGTGGGGCAATTGAGCTTCGCATGCAAAGTTTAGCTATTTTAGCCAATTCTATTCTCTGTAATGAAGCAAAGAGAGGCTTTATATGATAATGCTTCAATATGAGTGTAATACGAAAGATAATAGCTGCTTACGATGTCAATTATCTAAAATATTTGAATAAAATTATAGCAAAATAGAAAATCGTATTTTAAAACTGTTTAACGAATTAATTTGAAAATTTACAATCAGATCTTTTCTAAGTTTTAGGACGTCCTGAACATGACCGAATTTAATTTGGGCCGAAAAAAGTAGAGATTAAAAAAGTTGCAATAAAATTAGATTTGTAGTTGAGCAGGAATTGAACTCCCGATTTCCACTATGAGGGTCAGACGCCTTAACCACTAGGCCACGTTGGCACATGTTTCACCTTGGCTTAGTGGTTAAGACGTCTGACTCCCAGTTTGAAGTCGGGTGTTCGATTCCTGCCAATTGCCAGTTACTTTTTTTAGAAGGATTGCAAATAGGTGCTATGTAAGGCAGTCTCAAATGTTGGAAAATGCTGAGCAGAGCTTAGCATTAATTCGTTATACATTTTTTAATAATTTTTTTCTATTTATTGCCGAATTCGCAAGTCAGTTCTTTATTAAAAACTTGGTAAGTTTTTCCGTTTTACCTGCCATGTGACAGTCTTACAGTTACATAATTACATTTCAATCCATAAAATTTTGTTCTAAATTTGTCGCTAATATTCTAAAAAGTAAAAGGCATGATATTTATTCCTTGACTATATCCGTCACAATCTTCTGTTTGTACAAAAACTGTGATTTTCTGTTAGCACAGATAGTTTAGTTGTTGTACCTCAAAAGTTATCGTCTGCAGGGGCAGACAGACAGACAGACAAAGTTATTGTGTACGAAGAAACAAACGTTCTCTGAATAAAGCAGGCACTCATTTAATCAATAATTGTGTTCAGTGCTGCATGCCAAAATGCTCAATTTGGTGGCACATTAGCAAAATGACCTTACATGCAAACTTCCATTAAGATTTTCATGTAAATTAGAGATGATTCTAATCATTTATAATTCACATGAATTTCATCTCCGCTTTCTACACGCTTCCGCAACGTATTGCTGGTCGCTATAAGTGAACGTACGACTAGAGAGATGCCAACGGCTGTTGCAGATATTATTCAACTGAATGAGTACTAGGCAATTAGTGCTATGCAAAATTCCGCCTTTCGACTTTTAGCCGATATGATAACAGTCTCTCGGAAATTCAGCTCGCCTCTTCCTTTTAAAATCTATTTCCAACTAAATGGACTACATAATTTACAACAGTCCCGGCCAGTACATTCTTGTCTGCTAATAATTATTTATGGTGTTCTTAGTTTCCTCATTTTTCCCGGCTGCTGCTTCAAAACTTAGCTGTGCACTATTTATTTGCACATCCATACAGAAATTATTTTTGTGGCCCGATGCAATTTTGAGAGCAAATATTTGCCACGCAACTTTCTATCGCGTACGATGATTTCTTCTTTAGAAAAGCTACTGCTGCTGCGAGCTAAAGTGGCAGGAAATGATTCCGCCATTTGTGCCTCATATGGCAATCTAAATTATATGTTTAAAAGGGTAATAAGAGTTAACTAGCTGTGACTTAGAATTTGCGTAATAAATTTTTAGTGTGCACAGGAGTAGACGTATTTTATCGACCAGGAGCCTATCAAGTGACTTCCATTGCACAAGAATTATATATACAATAAGTCGGGAAATTGCAATGCTCCGTCAGTCTGGCCAAAACGAACAATGGAGTAGAGTAGGAACAGGACTTTGTGTGTGGTTGTTTTTATTCTGGAACAACAGTAGACTATGTGACACAAACAAAGTCTTGTAAAATTGACGGAGACATTAAGTGCAAGAGAACAGAAGCACAAAGTGACCTATGGAGTCGACTTTATTACGATTTCATCACAACATAACATTCACATGACAATAACACAAAAGGAGTCTATAGTCTCTTTCATCTTATTGTTACTACATACTAGATTGCATATATATATATATATATATTGTAAGTGCTAGAGAGAGAAAGAGATCCTCCTAAATAGAGTCACACAACACACGATCATCTACAAATATATCCAGCATTCCTCCACACATATCTTCAATAGCAACTCAAAAGACATAGACAGAATTGTAAAAGAGCCTGTATAAGATGACTACTGAAACGAAAGAGTCCCTTTATAGCTTGCTTAAATATAAGTTTACGATGGGAATAAAGAGAAAATAGGTATGGGCACTAAGTGAACCTTACTTTCTCAAACAAGCAATCGCCCAATATAGCCAGCAATGACCAATTCAAAGCCATAGCATAGCATGTAGCTTTGTGCCTAAACTAGAGCGAGAAGATTGTATTATCAATAAATATCTTAACGGTCACAGGAAGTACTGTGTTTGCTTGTTTGGCTTTTTAAAGAGAGAGACTGAAGGGTTGATAGTTGACCCTGAGAGAGCCTATGACGTGTGCCAGACATTTTAGTGACCGCAAGTGTCGTTACAAGATTTTTATCCCGTAAATATCCACTCCAGGTATGCAATGTAATAGAGAGCAAGAGAGAGAGAGAGAGAAAAAAGAAAAGGAGTTGCTGTTTTCACTAAGAGTGACGCAAAGTCTCACGTGCGTGTATTCCCGTCAATTGGACATTCAAAAGAGTTGTAGAGTTTCAGGGAGGGTAGTAGTGGATGGTGGTTCCCATGCAGTTGAGTGAACTTAACTCTCTTTATAGGCTATCTCTAGCAATAAACATGGGTTCCAATGCATTGACTTTGAATTTCAATGGATGACTTTGGGCAACAGAAGGAGAAAGGCACTATAGTTCCGTTTCGCTCCCATGATCCACGAACAGTGACTGAAACAGGGCGAAGAAAGAAAACGACAGCCAACTTTCTTTCTCTTTTCACCAATAGTCCGCCATTCTAGTCTTACAAGCGTCGCTTTGAGCTCAAGCTAACCCAACTAAAACGAACAATAAAAGTCAAGTGTATGCTAGCCATAGTATAGTATATACCTATTTAATATAGATTCAATACAAACTACAGAAACCCAAACAAACATAATACTTACATACATACACACACAGTGTAGAAAGAGTAAAGAGAGAGAGAGAGAGAGATGAAATACAAAAAGTCATGGTTGATGAAGGCTCCTGGCATTTTTACGCTCTTTCTACTCTCTGTATTATGTCTAGCGAGAAAGAATGCTAAAAACGTAGTTAGTTATAGTACTATTATGTTCGCAGTAAAGATGAAAACGAAGATATTGCGCCGTTATTGCTGTATTGGTACACAACCATGTTATCGTTTACGTTTACATCTGAATAAATACTACCTAAATGTACGTACAATAACATAAAATGAAATGCCACAGTATAAAATAACAGAGCACAACATCCACACAGCCACAAAACTAATGCAAAATATGCAATGCAGTCTTTTCTCCTCTAAACTTTATGCAAAGCTCTTCTGGATCAATGGACAAAATTGACTTTGAAGCTCCCTGGCCAACTTTCTCCTGCATTACTATAGAATTTAATGTACTACAATTGGGAAATAACCTAATGATACTCAAAATGGATTGAAATCTACAATTCCGATGTTAGTGGACTCTAAAGGAGAAAAATACCACTGTTGGATAAGCATGAATTGACTTTCAGTATGTACTTTTATGGATTAAATGTGCAATGCCTGCTTTTACAGCTTTGGTTTAATAGGGCCAGTAGGGGAGCACAACCCACATTGTTAGACCGGACGGACCTAACTTACAATTAGATAAACTGCCAATCCTGAGCAAAAAATTAAACTTTTAGCGATAAGGAGATTCAGGGTGGCCTTTTTTACTACGACTCTTAGCAGCCTTTCCATTTTTAGACAAATCATGCCTAGAATGTCAACAGTCATATGCATACAGCATTTTGGCATTATATATGCACAGTGAATAAACACAGCGTATGCACAAGGGAAAAAATTGACGAAAATATCCTTCAACTTGATTCCTTTACCCGATACATCATTTACGATCTTCCTTAAGGAGTGGTTGATTTACGGGAGGACATAACGTGCAACCATATCAGTAGATGACAAAAGTTACTTAATCAGTTTCGACTGAAAAATGACAGGTAATAGAACATTTATTACGACAATTGGGGGGACGAGACAAAATACACCACCACCGCTTACACCACCTACACCGCCTGGAAGACTTTCGGGTAACATTCGATACCTCCAACACGGAGCATGTTTGTTTTTCTTTAGGTTAGGTTAGCTTTACAACCGAAAGTCTCAAAGCGGTGTAAGTGGTGTAGTGGTGTAAGCGGTGTATTTTGTCTCGACCCCAATTGTGCTTGCGACTGAACTGATGAGTAATATATAAGCGCTAGATTAAGCAAATAACTCTTATAACATCATAGATACAAAATGATTCGTCGCATTAGCTAATGGAGTCGTAGTTTACCTCTTGGAAAAAGCGATAGCACTGTCGTGTGTTTAAAAAAGCAGGTAGGTATTTGTATTTACAGTCTATGTCACCAGTTCTCGCAATAGTATGGATTAACAAATAATAAGAATTAGCCATTTACCCCGGTAATGCCACAAAACTGTTCATACACTCAAGTTGCCATCAAATGAACTATTGCGGTTCAACGACTTGCTTATGCTGATTGAAATGTAAATGAAATCCCAAGTGGACGTCTGAGACTTAATCACCTTGTATTGCCTAGAGCTTAATGCTGCTTATTTACATACTGAAGCGGGGCTCATTAGCTAGAACAAAATATTTGGGTAAGTAGTTAAGTGTAGTTGTAATTCATTGAAAAGCTCATTTTCTGTCCGTCAACATCACTCTCATTCTCAACAGCCACCACCTTATTGGTGGCACGAATTTACACTAACCTATTTTTGAGATGAATACTTTATGGCTCAATGAAATTTGAAACTGAATTTCAGTGTAAATGCCCATTTGTATCCCAATATTATGTTATTATTCAATTATCTGAGTAAATATAAGAAAGTAGCTATCATCACTATCATATTAAATTGACAGTTCGTTGACTACTAGAGATTTTGGATACTATTCATTATAATATATCACCATACATTATCACTATTTTTAAATGGACTCTATAATTTAGCGTTTAATAACATTATGTCCATATACGTTTTTATGTACATGAATAATAATTCCTTAGCTTCATGATATGTAGGTTTACGTCAGTTTTCATAGCTGAAAGCACACATAACGCAAGAAATGCCATTTACAGGATCAAAATGGTATCAGTTACTAATGATCGCTTTTACTAATGTAAAAAGTAGTAATATGCTTTAATGGTACTTTTTACCATCAAAAATTAGTTACAGTAATTTCAAGCACCGCCATCAGGGAAAGTGAACTCTTAGAAAATATTTAAGTACATCAGAAAAATAGTAAATAAGTAAAGGCATCAGTTTGACACTACTGTGCTGAGAAAGTCTTTAACCCGCTCGCTTTTGTGCCTGTATAAGTTACTACGTACGAGAGCCTTCTTATATGTGTCTATCCTACGAAATAATTCATTTTTATTCAGGACAAGACATCTGAAACAAAACTGGAACAAGTCAATAAAGTTACAGAGAAGAGGGTTATCTGAGTTATCTACGATTGTCTCTAGTCTCTATAGTGTCCAGTAGTACAAGTCGTGTGTACGATCCAAAAATGTTGCAAAAACGATGACCACATGTGTCAATTTTACTATTAAGGCTCAGGGAATAGGATAAAGCGTTTATGCCCGTGCCTACGGCTTACTCTACTCACATATCATGCTCTCTGACCTCCATCTTTATCTAAGATTTATGTATGCCGTGTGGTTTTTTCTAGAGCATTATTTTTTGTTGTAAAAAAAGCGTCTAAATCAGGGTTAGTGATTCCAGTAACCCTATGAGACTATTTATTCGTTCATTGGTGGTAAAACAATAAGAAAGAGGTCCAGAGAAGATATATGTTCACTTGTGTCTTATTTCCAAAGGAATTCGGAAATGTTTAGAATATTTAGAAGCAATTGAGAGAATTACTTTCTGGTGTAGTTTCAGTGGGGCTGTCAAAATGCCAAGATCGTCAAAAATGAGTGAGCTGAGCAATAAAAGATGTTATTACGATTACATCTCGTATGTTTTGTAAGTTTAGAGAAGAAAAATAAATATTGAATTTTAGTCACAATATGTGTCTAGTAGATTTTCCAGTGCACGCAATTTTGCCAGCACACAAAAGGATCGAAGACTGATATTTTATCTGGGGACTTTTGTAACCATAATGCCAGCAACAAGACAATTGCCAGCAGAGCGAGACGACTCAATCCATTGTGTTCAGACAGAAAGGAAATGTGCAAGTAAAAGTTAAAATATCCATTTAGTTCTGTGACTCGCTCTTGGCTTGTTCTGCTTTAAGATTTGGCTGCTTTTCTCTAACTTGAAAATATTAGCGTCGGACTGAACTGATCGTGAGCTGAACTGAAACAAACCTTGGTTGTTTTCATACATTAAAACTCAACCCTGAATATATAAAAAAAAAGTCTAATAGTCTGTTATATAAGTACGTGGGGGGTTTTATATATATGAGAGAACCTACATGAATACCAACAGAGATCATTGAAGTCAAGTCAGACATAGTAGAGAACACACACATGAGTTAAAGCATGAGATGGCAACTCTAAGGAATCCAAAGCGAAGCAGAAAAAGGCTCCGAAGGGAAGGAAATCTTCCTCTCACATGCATCTCTATGTAAAAGCTGCATAGGAGAGAGCCAACAAATTTCTTTATCCATGACCATTGAATACCTAACGCTTTTTCCTATCTCTCAAATTCAGACTTACGCAACTGTACCTTGTGTCAGTTAAGTTTATCCGGAGGAAACTACAATCACTACTGATATAACACGTTCCTTTCCCTATTTTAGGGCAAAACATTAAAAGAGACATACATAGAAAGACATTTACGCATTGCAATTGTACATCATGCTCTGCAGTATTCCAACTTTCTCCTAATTGTAAGTAATAAGTGGAAAGTGCATATTATCTTAATTACTTTATCCTAGCTATAGTAGTTGGTAAGAGAGTATTGATGTACATAGTTTAGCTAGGTACTATACATACAAAGGTCTCTGTCGCATTATCCTATTCTTGTAACATGGCCGCAATCACAGAGAGCGACTAATAGCCTACATTATTTATTAACTTAGTTTCTCTAAAACTACACACGTACCTTGGGCACAATGCAACAAACAAGACGGACAGATTACAAAATGTTGTAGCATCAAGAGGAGATCCTATCTACATGCCATTCGTTTATTTCACCTAGTAAAATGGGATTGTTCCTGTCCTCCTGCGTAGAGTGAGTGTCATGCTGAGGAGGGGATGCTGTCTAGCTTTCCTTTAAGTCGTGGCAGTAAAATGTATGGGACGGATGGACAAAGGAGAAAGCTCATTGTCATTGTCACTGTCTTTTTTCCCCGTGAATTTCTCCACCAGGATCCTTTAGTTCATGATAGTATGCACTTATTTAGTGTAATGTGTGACGCATTTTCCAACCGGGCACACCATTCTCTGCGTAAAAGAGAGAAAGTTCTAGAGAATTAAAATAAGAGACGAGCGAACGTTGTTGGTTCTTTATGGTTGCTTAGATTATTAGCCTTCCCTGCTTACAGTTACACGTTCTCTTGTGTTGTGTGATGTTGGTTGTTGTGCAGTGAAGGGAATTAAGAGTTGCGTTAGTGTAATGCACATTTTTAGAGAGTGGCTTGGACATGGACACGAAGGAAAGAGAAAGCAGGGCACTTAGTGGAGTAGAAGCAGAGAGCCCCGTCGTTTCCTAGAGGTGATGAATAGATCGGATAGGTCATTTCATATGGTTCTTGGGCAGATCCACAGAAAATGTAGAACTTGTAGAGTCGAAGGGAGGGGAAGGCAGGAGGCTACCCTGCCGTGCTCTAACTGCTTGACTTTCTCATTATTTTCTCAGTGAAAATCTTTCTTGCTCTCAAGGCAATGTTTTCCTTTCTTCTTCGTTTTTAGTTGTTGAGTTCTATGGAGCATGCAATGCTGTGCAATGTGATACAGTCGGGCGTGAAATCGTCCTTCTTTGTAAAAACACCAGCTAATACTTGAACAGAGAGAGAAGTCAAGCCGAGAGGGACAGAATTCGGAGAGAGGGAAAGAGAGAGAGACAAAGCTAAGAAAACTTAAACCTTAAAAATACAATAATACTTGGCTTGACGTTCACTCACTCTCTGAATATCGCACTCCCACATCTCTTTTACTCTCCTACAGTAAACAAGACTAAAAGCATCTTTCTTTTCCAGGTTATTTAAGTTTATCTCTCTCTCCATCTCTAATATTGTTAGTCATATCGCAATACATTTTTACTGTGTTTACCCAAGCTCCGTTTCTGAGGCTAATGCAAAAAAGAGTTAAGTGCATGCTCACTATAGTGAGAATTGCCTAAAAACAGGTAACAAGGTTAAACTAACTCCCTATATGGATTAACTCTTTATATATTACCCATAATCAACAGAAAGTAGTAGTTCTAGCACCTTACACTAAAAAGATCTAAGTAGCAACTAACTAGGCATCTTATTACTTAACTCTGCTCAAGACTTTCTAAATAAAACGCCACTCTACACATTTTTATTCTGCTGGATTCGTGTCGGAGCTATTTTCTCGTTTTTCTCTGCATGTCATGTACACAGTGTAATTCCTCGGCACTCAAAATTTAAGTATACCTCGACTGACTCTCTCTCTCTCTGTATCTTACTCTATAATAAGTCGTTCCTCTTCGTTCCACTCAGCTTACTTTCTCCAGCAAAGATAAAAATGTTTAAGAAGGAGAGAGGAGAAGAGTGAGTTAGGGCAGATATGAAAGGGATTCATTAAAGAAAAAATCATCTTATATGAAAAATACTAATGTATGTACATTTCAACTCCCTCTCAAGCTCACTGACTAAAGTTACTGTCAGATTTACTGTGTAGAAAAGTTAAAATGCTATTTTCTGTCTTGACTTCACTTGACTGTGACTACTGAGTCGTCGACTTGAGAGAGACAGAGAATTGAACTGAGTGAGATGAACTTGAAGTCAAGAAGATTCGGCTGAACCGTCTCACTTTTATTCTGCTTCGTTCAGTCAGTCATTCCAATTCACACACTCTTGCTTTCTCTCACTTTCTCTTTCCCTTTAAAATAAGTCCCTATACACATTTCCTTCTTTGGCCAAACAAAGAAAGGAACATGGATAGAGCATGCATAAGTCAGTCAATCTGACTTTCTCTTCGAAATCCTTTACTTTTCCAGTTATCATGGCTTTGAAAGAAAGAAATATATGGACATAGATTTTAGGCCCTACCTTTATATACCTACTTAAGGTTATGGGACGTAAGGAATGAGTTTCAACTAAAGCTCAGTCAGTCCAATGCAGTGAGCTGATGTTGATGTGATATGATGTGATGTGAGTTTTTGAGTGCTTCTAAATGCTCAAGAGTTTTTCTCGCAACTCAACCTACAAATACAGATCCAGTACATAAATCCACATAACAGCACACTTCCCCTCTACAATCTTTAGACAGTCACTTCCCTACAGAATTTTCAAGTAGAAACATAAGTGTTATCTAGGTACATACAGAAGTATTAGCTACTTACAGATACACAAACTCATCTCATATGCATATAGCATTACATGCAAAATCACTTTCTCTCTACACTATGCAGATATTTATGTATATAAATATACATATATATTCACAGTTTATATATATATATGCAAAGACATATATTTGACTAGGGAATCTATTCTTGAAAGAATGTGGGGATAAACCTCAAGTCGGTGACATAAAAGGAGATTCATGCAATTCCCACGACTTTTGTTGAAATTTTCTACTCACCGATTTCTACAAATTTACCCATTCACTGCGTCGTAATATATCAGCCCTTAATACTCACTACTGCTCACATATGATGATAGATACTTGTTCTAAATGTGAGCTAGGAAATATAAGTAGTTATGTGTGTATCTTTTATTCTAGCTATTGTATTGCATGATAGCTAATATTGAAGCTACTTTCCTTTTACTCACCTTGATATGGAACATTAGTTTCTTCTTCGTATTACAAAAAACACTTAACCTTCTTAGTTATGGCAAGAGTATCGCATCCCATGCTATTCATCGCATTCCTTCCATTTCATCTATTTCAACTCTGCTTTAGAACCCTTTCTCAAATATCATTCGCTCTTTACACAAAGTAAATAGCGTAAAGCAATGTAACAAGACACTTTCAACAAAAAAAGCGGGATAACAGTGTTTTCATTACTTCCATTCAAGTTTAAAAGATAAAAGAAGAAATACGCCCAGGCGTCTTCTCCCCATTTTTCTAGACAAGAAGAATCTAAAAATCTAAGAGAAGGAAAGTTATTAGATAACCAGTTTTAAAACTTGATCTCTGGCTTTGGGATGTTTTGCAAAATTGAAAAATGCGAAGCTTAATACATATTCATGACGTAGACGGGCATTAATATGTAGAAAGTATCTAGAGTTATCTAGGAAATAGAAATTGCTAGATATTTTAGTGAAATTCGACCTTTTTTCCTAATTCTACTAGTTATAGCATGCCCTTGGGCAGACATAACGATTCTGAAAGTGGCATGACGCTAGTGATGGAATGAAAATGCATGCATATATGGTTATTGTAATACTTATGCATGAGTTTACATGTAGGAAAATTTTCTCTGTACAGATAAATAAGCATTTCTCCATGGTACAGCACACGCAAAGATAGAAGGTATTAGAGAGACAGCATTATTGTTCTAGAATGTTCGTTTTAGAAAAGATGTAGGAGAGGATTTGTTCTCACAGAAGCATATTTCTCGATGTCAAATCAAAACAGCATTATAATATAAAGTAGGGTTAGCTCTAGTTTTGGTTGTTGCATGCTGTCATCATGCTTGGCTAGTAGTCAGAGCCTCAGTCAGGCATATCTGCATGTATTTTAAGCCGAAACTAGAACATTTGTCTAAGTACGCCGAGTTTAGAGAAAGGAGAGAGAGGAGAATCAGAAATGCCGTGGAGGAATAAAGGAAAGTCAAGGCACGGTGCTCCCATATATCATTACCTACTGTTGCGCCGTCACTCTTGGCTTGTCTTACTCAGAATACTTACATGCCTACTTACAAACGACTCCGAAAATCCCAGATACACAACTTAGCCCACTATCCTTAAGCCAATGAAGCTAAAGTCAGGCCAAGGCAAAAGTGTTAAAACTATCGCATCTCACATCTTACACCAAAAACAAATCGCCTTCTCCTATCAGTCCTCCCAACTCTTCATTCCTCTCCTTCCCTGCAACATCCTGACTCTCGCCACTTTCCCAAACTCTTGTTTCCTTCTCCTCACTTTAGTCTCAACATGAGTCTACATATAAAATATACAGCAGCACCCAGCTTACTTACGTAGATACACTTAGAAACTAAGTACCTTGGCTATTTTCTTTTCTCAGCTCCACGTTCTCTCCCTCCTTTCAACTGCCGTTTCAAAGCAATATATCATCTTATCATTGAATACAGTTCACATCTGAAAATATTATAAAACTACATCTAACGTAGGTTAATCAAATATAAACTCTACTGAACACAAGCTTTATTCAGGTGTTCATACTCAAAAATCTTGCTCGGATGCACTAAAAACGTTTATAATGGATAATTCCGTAACATTTGGTTTTCTCTTCTCAGGATGTTCTACTGCCAAGAGAAATCTTTGCTTTGATTTTCATTCTTAATGACCTCAGTTTGATTCTTTTATATTCTAAAGTTAGGTTATGTACTGCAAAATGCATACTGATACTATATCTATCAATAGTAAAAAAAAACATTCTGAAACGACATAGAGTAAGAAAAGAAGAAAAGCACAATTTACATTAGGCAAGATGTTAGAGAAAGTCTATGTATAAGCGTCGGCACTTTCCATTTATTTATTGTGGAGCCGACTTTCTTTGCTAAGTACTTAAAATCAGGGTTCAGAAAAGTTGTCCTTTAGTAAAATGGATCTGTGTAGCAGAGAGTCTAAAGTTTCAATGCTGAATACGCGAAGGTAGACTTTGATTTAGTTGGAAATGAAATCAGTAGCTATATCTGGCTTTAGTTAAGGTTAGCGTGATAAATCCGTTGTAGTAGTAAAATCCCTAATGCGTGCACATTCTTTTTGTTAGTAAAGTAATAATGGTGAGTAGGAAGTAACATATTATGAGTTTCACAATGGAATCTATTGCCTCTCCTTCCTACGCACTATTTCTAAATCTAACTGCATTAAGTGTAACACTGATTGAGAATGGAACATAAAAGATGGCACAGAATAATATACGACTATTCCAGAACTGAGTCAAACAAAGTGAGTAAGCAAAGAGACATGGTAGTAGATAGCTGAAGCTAAATGCAGTAAATATAGTCTGTTGCATTGTATCGTAACTTATTGCTGTGCATTCTGTTTCCGATGATGCTATTATCAGATCACCTTGTAACGAATCGTGGAAACAGTTCCGTTTGTCACTCTATTCAATAGAGATTGTGTATAGAGAGAGAAAGAGAGAGAGAGAGAAGTGTGAGTCTTACTAAGTTGAGGATAAATGGAGTAACCCCAGTTTGCGTGTGTGTGTGAGCAGCTAAGTATCAGAAGCACAATATTCAGTAGGCAAACTTATCACGATGACAAAGTACAGAGGGAAGTCAAGCCAAAGCAAGACAAGTCAAGTCACAGGACACACAATGGAAATGGATCGGTAATAGTAGGAGGAAGCAAGTGAGTAAGTAGCTCTGTACATTGAGTTGAGTTTCGAGCTGAATCCTATAAGCACCCGAGTGATTTATGTGCCCACACCTTCACACTCCCAATCGGTTTCTTTCACTTGGATTATTTTGTCTTTTATCATGCCATCTGGGTCGTCCTTTAGTGAAATTGAGTTGCTCTGCCCTCGTCACACTTATATCTCTCTATATATACAATGGACGCAATACATTTATATAGTTATATATATAATGTATTGTAGCCACTCACCTTTTACTCTGTAAGCTACTCACTTAATACGCTCGGCTACTTACAGAGACAACATTCCTAGTGGAAGAAGTGTGCCACACACCTCCCCACCAGTCCGTCCTGTCCGTAAAACACTTTCTCCTAATGCAGTTATCTACATACGTGGAAAGTTAGTTACCTAAATGTGTGTACTGGAGACAGACGCCTCTTCATTCGACACATTTACAGAGACACTTTCCTCTAACTCACGAAAGTGAGTGGAAACCTCCTTTCGACTCTCATTTTCTTTTCGACCGACTCCTTTCCTTCGCTCTTTCTCTCACTTCCAGTTAGACCACTGACGGCTAAAGTAGTTACCTCAATTCCTCTTTCCAGCCACCACCACCAGCACTGAGTGTAGAAATGACAGGAAAGGCCAGCAATTCCCAATGCACACAATCCTCATGGGCACACACATAACTCCTAAACCTTTTTTCATGTATAATAAAAGCTAATTTAGAGGATTGCCCTGCTTTTCTTCCAACTGTTCCACTGAAAGAAGTCGAGAGAAGTCAACTCAATTTCACTCATCCCAACTCAACTTCACTTAGATAAATATAAGCTGACTCCATCATTAATAAATATCAGTATGCAACAACGGTGAGTGCTACGCATTGCATAGGTATTTACATTAGTGCACTACTAACCTCGCTATATTTATAACACTTTTCTTTTATAGCATGCAAGGTTACCTTTTTAGGACATAATTTATTTCTTTTAATTGCCGCAGTATACCATTCCGCATTGCAAAACCTACTTTCTTTTCTGTCTTCTATATTTTATTAATGAGGCCAGCTTTGAATTATTCACTGTAACTCTGTAACTGTAATTATTAAAAGCCAGCATGCAGCACAGTGCATCATTTAACTCATGTTTCTGCTAATTGCACACTTTATTTTTATGAGACACATTGTTACTATATGGCTATAATGAAAAGAAACAGTTTTTCTCTTTGTATTTTTAAGCTACTATTGCATAATAACAAATAATAACTCGTTTCTCAGAAATTAGAACGCTTCTAGCATGACTTATTAAGAAAGACACCTGGAGTGCCAATCAATCCTGGAATCCTGTACTGTAGCTCATTCTACATTGCCTCATACATTCTTTTCATTACTATATCATATCTAAGTGCATTCTCGTCACATGCAAAAACACCTATGCCTATTTACTTAAAGGAGAACCCAGAAATATGGCAACTAACTAATAAAAGTATCTGTACTGTTATTAGTTGGCAAATCTCTAGGAAAGCCAAGTGGGATTGTAAAACAGGAAATAATGTCCACCTCTCTCATGCTCATACTACCATATGTTGTGAAAGCTCTTTTGCCACATAGCGTTACCCATGCATTATGTAACGTGCTGATGTATTTGAGTTTGAGTTAATTGATGAATGCATAACGGGTATACAGGTTATCTTGCATCCGCAGTCATACTTTTTCTAATGAGTAATAAAAAGTAAGGGTGACCTAGAAACTTACTACTTCCTAAAAAAAACCTTCAAGAAAAAAACGGAAGAAGCCTAGAGGGTTTCCTTTGTAAATCAGATAGAGTTTCATAATAAAATGTGCTATTAAAAGGGTCAAATACTAGATATTAATATTTGCTATGGGATTCACTTGCGTATTTTAATAATTGCAGTTTTTCAACCGGCACGACTTTTATTTTTCCATAGTTTTCTACCACAAAGTTAGTATGAACTGCTTTGATCACTTGTGTCTGTATATAAGTTGTTGCATTTTCGGGGTAGAAAAAGTTTTGGGCATTTAGCCGAAAATGTATCTTTATCCCGTTCAATATTTCAGTCAAGGAGAAAAAAAGCGGAGGAGGAGAAAACCTTTGGAAGCTAAACAGCTAAACTACAACACAGAAACATTAACAACATTACAAATTCTTAGGAAGGCACTTTCTATTCTCGTACGTACTTTTCCGTATGAGTGTGTATATCCAAGCTTCGCATTAAATATATTAGCAATTCTGGTTTTATAGGAGTCGGAGAGTCTCATCACATCAGATCGCTCTCTAAGTAGGTAATCATTGAACTGAGATTGAATTGGTCTGAAGGATGGATACTTGTTACTTGACTAGAATGTTCCAGTTGTAGGATTGCGGGGATGTATGTATAAAGATTCTTAGAACATATAAGGATATTATTGTGCTCAGTGGAAACAGAGGAGTTTCTCGGATTCTCGCAAGATAGGGAAACGTGATTCTTCTAGAGTCTAAAACTGGAGCATCTCTTCCGTTCATTGGCATTGAGTTCCTCTTCATTTCACAGAGCGTATCAATACTAGTATGTATGTGTGTTGGCGTTGGGGGAAAGGGATATTTGAAAATCCTGTTATTTCTTTGGATGGGATCTTATAGGATGTATATCTGAATGTCGACAAGTAACTAAAATAAAAGGAGATGGCTAAAGAATTGCTAAACCTTTCTCTAAAGTAGTTTAGCGAATCAAACTAAGAAGGAAGCATGGGATAGCAGATTCATTCTCTCTCGCTCGCTCTCTCTCTCTCTCTCTGTGATTTCCTTTCCTTCCCATCACAAGAACTCCCAACAATTTCACTTGATTCAGCATTCGAATCAGCCAATGACATTCAGGCTTTCTTCACTCTAACCTCTGTCTACACAAGGATTGCTATAATATGTATATACAGTAAATCAGATGACAAGTAAAAAAGAAAGCAGTAAGCAATTTCATGTGCCTCTAGTCCGCAAGAAGCTATATATCATACTCTAGTATAGATATTATAGGAATAAGACAGCCTTATAGTTATAGTTCATGTCTTTTTCATCAGATATTAGTATACTAATACGCAAGGTACATATTATCCACGAGAAGGCAATAGAGCGTTAAGTAACCGACGAGATAAGATTAGCTTCTTCTTTAAAAATACACCAATGTTTCGTAGTTTTCGGTTATAGGGCAAGACGTAAAGAGAAGAGAAAGTAAACGTAGCGAATGGAAAGTGTGTAGTGGAGTGAAGATGAGAGAATTGAAGAAGGAGCAGGGAGTAAGAGAGGAAATTATCCTAAATTCTGAATCTCAGTGGTATCCTAAATGTTGATTATTCCCAACTCAAAACTCTTGCTGATGATGCAACAAAGCCGAAAGAAGACCTTAGGAGAAACCGGAGGAAGGAAGCCGCGAATTCGCCCAAGATATCTCCTCGGCTTCAGTGCAAAGTCTAAATTATTGGCCACATTACATTAGTAGGGACTGGAGATTGTCTTTTCTCATCTCGTCTTCATGTCCACATGCCATGGCATAGCACATGGAGGAGACTGAGACAGGGAAAACTCTTGGATCCCCACAAATTCTATTCCTTACTTCATTCCACTTCACAATGGAGTTATCCTGCATCCCTCCATTGTTAGTCCAATCTCCAATGATGATCCCCTCTCTTCTTTTCCTTAAGAAAATTAATTTTCTTAATTCTAAAAAGCCCTTGATTTTTTAACAAGCTACGAATACAATACAAATAAGAATTTGGAAAACGTAAATCCAAATTAAGCTGTCCATTTATCAAAAGAGAGCTTTAAATAACCAAGTCCTAATAAACTAATTATATTTGGTTGAAGTGAGATAGTGGCTTTGGCTTTTCTTGTGGTATCATCCTACGCGCCATGTCTACTACCGTTAGAAGAATCTTTCTTGCTCTATTATAGCTCAGAGAAATACAACTGCCTTGGCTCGGCTCAAGTTGAATTCTGTTGTGGATACAGAGTTGGCAATCTCTGAGTTAGTCCTAAGATATGGAGAGAGAGAGAGAGAGAGAGAGCTTTTCTTATTATTACAACTCTACTATTATCCTTTGTGTTAAAATCTTATAATATGCTCTAACATGGGTATAATATGTTAGTAGATCATATACATACATATACACACTTACTACATGCTCCATGAATGAAACATTCTACATTTCGCCAACACAACAGTCCAAGGAGATACACGCTCCATAGAAGAGACAACATTTTACTCCTTAGTCGCCCACTACTCAGTTCCATTATACTCTTCCTACATTTTTTCTCTATTTTTTATCCTTCTTTTCAATATCATACTACAAATACAGTATTTTTAATCAAGAAAACCCGTTTTATCTATGTAGCACAAGCTAGAGTCCAACAATGACAACCACTACTACAACAGAACTACATGCATAATAGAGGAGGACAATGGGTGTACTATAACATCCAACATTGCCTGCTATATATACATATATATAATATACGTCCTTTTTTTATTTTATATTTCGATCTTCTTAGCTAGAAAGTATCTTGTTCTACATATTTCCTTTTGCGTAACTTTATTTGGAGTGAGTAGTCTAGATTTGTTGTTCCATGCCCATTCTTATTTGCAGAGAAATCTGTCGGCGGTCTTTTACGCTACACTGTCACACAATAACACAGAGCTTTATTAAGTAAGAGGGAAAATGAAATGAAGTCCAAGTCCAGCTATATAAATGGAGAGAGGAGTTTTAGACATTTCCTTCCTTTCTCCACTTACATTTAGTTAGCTTCCTTCCTCCACTTCTCCTTTAGTGCATTAACGACAACGATGTAACAACAGAAATAACATTTCTTCAGACTTACACTCTCTAAGTGCATATCCAGACATAGACACTTATTGTACTAAAACGTCCCCGCAGTGCATAATGCATAAAACGAACAAGTGCGATACATAAGTAAGAGGGGGAAGAAGAAAGTCAAGCAGACAAAACAAAACCCACTCCGTCAAAAGCCAATCCATCTAGCCATTTATTATATTGTGAGGGATAGAGCTACAAGAAGGCTGTTACTTGTGCATTCTGAACTCTTCCTACTTCCTCGACGTTACAAATTGTAAGTTGTAACATTGTAACTTTCTCTGTGGCAGGAAAACAAGTATTTATGTAAGCATAAGCAGAGAAAGTCACGATAAGAAAGGCTCACGTTCATTCATTCAGGGATTCGATGCAATAATCCAATGCCACAGCACATTAGTGCAGCACTCTACAATTTTCCTAATACAACTCAGCATCCACTACTATTCAACAAACATCTCCAAATATCTATCATGACAAAAGAGTGCACAAAAGCAAAGCATGACTTCTATTATGGCCAAAGAGAAAGTTGACACAAGGCCTTTGTGCATTTGCTAGCGACAAGAAAAATATTGTCAGCTTTCTTCACGAAGATGAAAGAGAAGTCTAATGCATTTACCTAGGCTACAGATGAGTCTAATAAATGCGCATAGGTAGGTTATTGCTGAATGCGTAGCATTTCATTGAACACACAGTTGTGTGTCTCTTCTATATATTTATATGGCTTGATTGCACTCTAGTCCTCCAACAGTCACAATCAGCAGAAAACGACAAGACGGATCTGAAACGGCTAAACTTTCCCTATTGCTTTCCTTGAGCAAAAGGCGACAAGTAGTAAAGTCGGCAATTTTATTCCTGTCTTTACTCTGTTCGTCTGTTCCAGTTTTCTCATGTTGTCTAGTAGTAGGTTGCCCAATAGCTTTTGCATCTTACCTAAGTATATATAGAAATTAAATCCAACAGAGCTCATACCCAAACTCCGGCACTCACATTCCCCTAATGTATTTCTGGACAAACTGTTCTTCAATGAACCGATATAAGATGTCTCGTATTGAAATATTTCTACAGATGCAGTTACGTAGTGGCCTGTCATTAACCCACTAGCTACTTCTTTCTTACTATATATATTTCATAGTTACAACTATATAATGTTACAAACTATCTGTCTACTGTATAGACAGTCTTTTTTCTCTTAAATTCACTATGGTTAATGACCCTTAATCGTTATCAATACATAAAGTGCCGCCGTACCTACTTTAGTGACTCAAACTATTTACATTACTGTCATCTCAGCAGCCCTACCATTTATACTACTTTCACCAGTATGTGACTCAATGCTTACGTTTTCAAAATAGACTCCTTTCGCCAGCCATAGAAAGTCAAGGAAAGTATTTCCGCTTTCAGCATCAATAGCTAAAAGTTGAGTCATCACTTAAAAATCCTTTTCTGATACTACACAGACACACACTGGAGCAATATGCACACTGATCACGACTCGTCGCACGAGACGAGACACGACCCAAACAATTTTCCAAGAAACTTTCAAGTCTAATGAAGTCTTTTATAATGGGCTCCTGCCATTACTATTCAAATTGTCGATTTCAAGTACATTCATCAAGCACACTACTTCTTGTAAAATTCAAACAACGATTTCAAAGCCTGACTTAGTTTTTACCACTTGACATTAATACACTTGTAGAGTCTTATCCATTTTTTTGCACAAAAAATCGCTAATGTAATGGAATATTAAACGAGGAATCCATGTCGATAATAGCCATAAAAATTCACTATATAATGGTGAACCAAGTAGTTGTACTTTTAAACATTTTTGATAGGGTTATTTGTAAAATTACCTCTAAACAATGCTAAAGGTATGACATGCGTTTTGCCCCCACCCCCCGTCCCTTATTGCTGATTTTTATCTACCTTTTTGTTTTCATTTTCCGAGTACAGCTAGGTAAATAGACACTGCAGTGCAGTGCATCAACGCGTCGTTTGTTTGTACATGAATTATTTCTAGATTTTTAAGCACTCTTCAGATTGTCTGTTACGGAAAACGTTACTATTTTGTAAACAGAGAGTACAGAGCCCGTCATTGACATCATAGTATGCATTACAAGTGCTCACAACTTTTAATTACTTCAGTGTATAACGAATAAGTGTAGACTACCATTGCGACCTATGTCTAAGTACTTGGTTCTGTCTATTCGAAAGCTTTTCTGTGTACACAAACTTTAAAATAATAATAATGGCTAAAAGGACATATGATTCCCTTGAAATCTATTGCGTTGTTTTCCTTTCACTTTGTACTGAACTAGGGTAACTTGACCTTACTACGTCTAAAACTAATTAGCATACAAAAAGCCAAATTGTTGCTCTATTTAAAAAAATAATTAGCGTATTTTCGTTCAACATTAAATTATTTTATATTTTTTAAAAAGCAAAGAACGCATCTATCCAAAATTTCGAATAAGCCAAAATGTATATACTGTTTCTAGGATTTTACTGGTGTAACTCTCATTAAAATCGGTTTGTCTTGCTGATTCAAGTTAAATATGTAAAGAGTAGGTAACCGTTTTAATGCAAATCGCGTTGAATTGGTCCTTAGCACAAATCACATTAAATACAGGAACATTCAACTGCAAACAAGTCACATTTATTTGAAACTAGAACGCTAGGTCTGAGACTGAAATGAAAACTACTTTGCATGAAAGAATTATTGAATAAAATTTGTGAGAAACATATTGTCATAAAATGCTGTTTAATTGTGATACGCTGTGAGCTGATCGATTAATATTCAACTAGAGACTAGACTTTTAACAGACGAAACAATGGTAAAATATACTCCGCATGAAATCTAGACATTGTTTTAGTATCAGATAATTTTAATCCCTGAGCACCTTACAGTATAGAAATAAATGAATGTCTCATGAAAAAATAATGATCTGAGATGATTCTTTTCAGGTCTGTAAGAATACGACTACTAATTGAAGAAACTAGAACGCATAGTGGTATCAAATTATTATATATGCAGATTGAGTTAAACTGGAGCTGTTAAAAGTTTAATATTGTGGGATATGATAAGGAAAACCTTGGAATTTGATATTCAGCTATGAATTTTTGTATGAAGAATGCAGAGAATTTAGTGATGGCGCTTAGTTGCTTTCTGTTTTAATTTGGACTGGAGACTGAAAAACTATTTGGGCCGATTGAGATTAGAGCTCTCACAGTCTATAGAATAGGAGTCGAATCTTCGGAGAATGGACTGAGAATTGAGTTAGTTTGTGCTTCGAAACAAAGAATGTTAGGCTTATTTAAGACGTGTGGCCCTCGCCACGCTCCGATATCTTTAATAGTGCTAACTGGTAAGGCTAAGGACAATGCAGCAATAGAGATAGTGAAAGCTAAAAGAGAAAGCCTTGGAAGAGACTGAGGCGTGAAGTTAATTTCACCATTTCGGAATTTTTTCGTATTATACAAACTACAGAGCCAGATTACAAGCTAGAGGGACTAGAGAGAGAGAGAGAGAGAGTATAATATAAATACAACATTCGCAGAAATAATATAAACACTATAGGATTTATATTTTAGCAGACACACTCACACTATGGTTAAATCTGCAATGTGTAGCCATAGATCCCTTGTATATAAATATAGAGTGCCATTGTGCAAGTACAGAAGCTGTACACATCACAGAAGATCCTATAGAAAGTGTTGATGATATAATATTGTCTAAATGCGGCAATAACAGACTCAGTCAGTCAGTTATTCTTTTTCCAGTTATTAAGTAGCGCCAGGCAGACCAGAAGCATTATCCAAAAACAAAAGGGTTACTTCTCCAGTTATTGCATCCCAGCTTGCATTTCTAAGCTTTTCTTTTCCTTTTCTTCAGGCAAAAGTAGAAAACAGAGAAAATAAAGAAAATTATTCAAAAGACTAAACAAAATGTAAGATTTTGGGGGTAGTCCAAATTGCCCCGGCCACACAGACTTGCATTATATATTACTTTCATCTTTCCATCTTAGGAGGAGCAAAGAGATCTTCTTTGAATAATATTTCTACCTATATTATGGTTTGTGCAATTGACTATGTTGTCCATGTGTTTAAAACCGCATTACCTACTTTAGTTTATAAGAGCTAGAATGCAGTGATAAAATACATGGTGCATAGCAGTAAGAGTCTTATCCATTATTTCCCTTCTTTGAATAACAAATTCATTCTGTATGTGAATGGCACAGTCTGAGCAACGACATATGCCAAATAAATCCTCTTATGTGGTTTCCTTATAAAAAAGCTAACGTTTCAATGGTTTTTAACAGACTTTTACCGTAGACACAACCACCTATCCCTATATATAGACACATTTTTGACTACCTATGCTATGCTAGTAATAGTAAATATGTGTATGGACTATAGAATGTTCTTAGTCTGTGTTATGTTGTCATTTTATGTGTATGCATAACATTTATTTTTATTCCTTCATGCATATAAGTTCACGAGACATGGAAGGAGAAAATGTGAGTGTACTTACATTTGGAAGCTAGGATTTTTGTCAGAAAATTGTGAATTGTGACAGAATGGAAACGGCGACATCACAAAAACACAATTCATTTGATTCTATAATTCATGCACACCAGATATGTATAATATGTACATTATGCATGTACTCGTCTAGCGTGTAGTAGTAGTAGTAAGTTGTAAAGGAGAGCACTAGTCTCAGTTCTTCACAAACCATGTTTCATGGTGTTACATTGGGCTAGGTTAAGTAAAAATCTGGGGAAGAAGAAGAACTGAGTCTTATTGCTAGATTATTCTAGGAGAAAGATATAGGTTAGGATAAAGAAGGAGGACAACACACACAAGACACTCTCGATTTGCATACTTCCAACTTAACTTACGTTATACGTGTGAACACTCGCCGTTTTTTATGATCCTAACTCATATACGTATTCTTATTGTTATTTCTTTGCTCATTTTATGTACATAAGTGCACACATGAATAAAAACATTGGCTCTATGCATAAGAATTGAGCTATATAAGAAAAGTGGAGGTCTTGCCTATACTAATCGGAGATTTCTTCTTTTTCCTCCTTCCAATGAATATGTACAGATAGAAACATAATATAGAAGAGCAAGAGCAAAGAAACACTAAATACTAGCAACGTGCATGCGGGTGACAGGAACTAAAAACAAAAAGAGCTTTTGCCCTTTAGTACTTGGCAGTTGTGCTTATATATTATATCACTTTTCCCATAAGGTTTTCGCTTTTTACATGTATTCAGTCAGTGGGAGCTGTTGGGATCCTCTCCCTCCCTCTTTCCACGTACATTATAAATATTCATTCATGTTTACACTAGATATGAGACAAAACATGTTCCACTTTTCGAATCCCATTAAAAACTGCATTAAATCTTATCTAACTGACTACATCGTGTAGATTGTCAACTTTCTAGCTAACCGTGTGAGCATTAAATCCATGCAAGCTCAAATAATAAAAGCAGTGAAAGTTGCTCGACCCATTGTTGTAAAACATCTTTTCTCCCTCTCTCTCTAAACACTCACACTGTATAATAATAAGCTAATTTAAGTAATTGTCATTCCGCAAATATTTCAGTGCGAAATTTCCTATAAATATCAAATGAAGAGACAATAGAGAGTGAGAGATCCTCCTATAGATACAATTCAAATGAAAAGATAGTCAATTGGGAGGGAGATGAAGGCTAATAGGTACTGAGAACCTTTTTATGCATCATTTTAGCTTGATATTGCTCTGAACAGAACAGAATCCAATAGAATGAACTAGATAGAAAGCATGGTGCAATAGTTACATTAAGAGTGACATAACTGCAAGTAGGTAGCATTATACCATTATAACGTTGTTCTACATCACATTGAGGTGTCTATACCCACTTTTCTACTACATACTGGTCATGTACACTTTATAAATGGGCCAGTTGAGTTTAGTTGCGGTCCTAGTATCGGTTTTGCTTAGTTTGGTAAAATGAGAAAAGGAGAATGGATGAGAGCTAACGCACTATCTGTCTCTATATCTACTATCTATCTATATATACAATATACATATATGTATTTACAAGAAGAGAAAAGGCAGACGCTCACTTTTTCAGACACAATACTACAACATATCACTTTAATACCATACAGATTTGTAGTACTAGGCATATTCCGTTTCGGATGGGCCGACAAAGAATTCCAAACCCAGAGCACGATTCCCATAATTCCTTTACGAACGGCGAGATACTGATTTGATGATACTTTTGGTTTCGAGCCTTTTCCTTCATTGGCTCCAATTTGGGTTGAGTGCAATCTAATAAATTCTTTCAGTTCGTTTTCCTTGTTCTGTTTCCATTCTGCTCTTCCTTATAAGTTAACTAGCGCTACATATCATGAAACCCAGCCAGAAAGAAACAAAATTCCTTAAGTTTTCAGCATAGCCTCTACCATATTAGCCTATATATGTCAGGAATAGCATTGCAAATTTCCTAAACTCAAATCCCTCACACTATATACCTTATATATAAGAATTCCATTGACTAGCTACAGTTTTGTCGTAGGTTTTCCCTCTACATATAGACAGATAGATATTCGATATTCACACAATTCCCGGACTCTAGTAAATTAAGCTAGGTACTCAAAGTACTTCTGTAGAAAATAAACTAGCCGATAGCCGAGAGCTACACTCTTAATATACAACAGCCAGAAATTTCAACAGATTTCCGTTATACTCACCGACTCACTCGTCGTCATGCAGCTAAATAACTGGAAGACTTCTAGCACGTTCTGAGGAGAAATCATACTTACTTTATACTATAGACACTTGCCGTCCTGATAAGAATCAGATACATTCCATTATATTCTAGTAGCACTTTACATATAGTAGCCAATGTATTTACCTTTTGTTTCAGACACTTTCTCCACTTGATATCCAAGTGATCTTTCAGATCTGATCAACCTCCAAGCACGACTTACAACTGAAGCCTTTTCAGACGTGTTTGTTACACTCTTTAAAGTTAACAAGGGGAAAATGAGGAGCTTCCATTCTTCTAACTCACTATAGCATGTTATTGACAACGTGTGGACTACTGCTGCGATGCTTGAGACACCCACCGCTGAGCTCCACTTATATACAAAATTGTTTTGTACTTGTGCAGATGTGGCGATTCGTCTTATTGTTTGCTACCTAAATGCAATGTGCAGAAGCATTTTCTAGGACGCACGTAGGACACCATTTAAAGCAATACCTAATAAGATTCAAAGCTCACAAAATATTTTATAAATACAGGGCGACAAACTTCAGACCTTCCACGTGACTCTTACTAGGTAAACGAAATTACATTTCGTTCTTTAATGCCTGAACAGCATTACCTAGAATTTTTTTTTTCTTTTTTTTTGTAACACAATCAACTTTTACTTTACTCTACTTTCACATTTAAAGCAGAATTAAATTTACATGGTGAAAGTCATTTAACAGAGTTTTTGTGTCACTCTTTAGTACTGAATTTTGTTGAAAAGAAATTTTTTCTTTTTTTTTGTAGCACAATAAACTTTTACTCCACTTTCACATTTAAAGCAGAATTTTTACAAGGTGAAAGTCATTTAACAGAGTTTTTGTGTCACTCTTTGGTATTGAATTTTGTTGAAAGTCTCATGTGAAATTGAAAAGTGAGATGAAAGTGATGAAAATGGATGAAAAACAGTTTAGTGTGTTACATAAGAGTTCAAAGAAAGATGTCACTTACACGGTGAAAGTGTAATGGATACTTGTATTTGAACAGTCCTGTATATCTGTATAAAGTATGTGAAAGAGATAAAATTTTATGGTGTTATAGATAGAGTCATGTCCACGTTGACGTGCATGTGCATGCATTTCTCTTTCAACACGGAAACATGTTTGTCATTCTACCTCGCTCTAAGATATCTGTATAGCTGGCTACGTAGTGTGCGCAAAGTTAAGCTCGAACTAAATTAGAATCCTGTATCGAATTTCAATAGTTTGACCAACATCTCACGCCATTCTCTCTGTTAGCAGTCAAGGAGCGTCATTGTAAACTAAATTGGCTCCTTGTTCTAAAGTCAATTCACTCAAGTATACAGCTTACTTCTAGTTACTCCCCATTTCCAACATTAACAGTTTCTTTAATGCGAAATTCCATCAGACATGTGTGAAAGTGTATGCAGTGAGAGAGCTACCTATATTTGCCGTTTTTTCTGCAGCTTCTGCTTTGTATGTCTCGTTATTTTGTGCAAGGGAAGGCATAATACTAAAAATAATGTCAGTTGTGAGCTAAGCACATTGCATTGTCTACCATGGCACTAAGTAACCAGCAGCATAAGAGAAGTGCAAGTGGCACTGTGTCTGACTAGTAAAAGCACTGTTCTGTGTAATAGATAGTAACATGAGCATAAGCCGAAATGATGCTGTAAATAAGCATGATGTTCTACTGTATTACACTTATTTCCGGTGTCTTCCCTATAACATGAGAGAAAGAGGAATCTTTTAACTACTCACCCAATGTCTTCACTCTTCCCTTCCATTTACTCAACTGATAACCATACAAAGTCCTACACATAACTATACTAACAAATATAGACTATGCTTTTATCGAAAATCATTTCAAGACAAGGAAAAAAATCATATGCTTATGTCCATGCTTCAATAAGAATAAGTAGACGGCTTAACTTCATAGTGTACTCACAATTTAGGAAAAATTTGCTGATGAAATGGATTCATTCAAAAATATGATAGTGTAAAGGGTTTCATCCAATCCACAATGAACCGGTTACATTTACAATTTGCATTAAAAGATCTTATCTCTTGCTATGACGGAGTCAGATGAAATAGACAGGTAATTTTGTTTCACAAAGTTACTCTTTCAACATCAAGATACAGTCTATAGTTTTTGGAAAGAAGTGTTTTCTTTCTTATACTTTGTCCACACTGCACTGCTTTAAAGACAAAGTGTACTGAAAATGAGGAAAGCGAACAGAACGGAACGAAAGAGCATTATTGCCAAACGGTAGTGAAATTAGAACTGTTGGCACCTTTAGATAGATACTTAACATTAAATTACCGCAGTACAGCTATAATAATAGGCACTTTAACTACAAAGCATTCTACTCAGTAGATATATACAGTAATAATGGCTAAGAAATAATGATAGGAGTGTATTTGTATAGTTCCCTCTTCTTATGTCATTAAACATATGTGCTGTATCTAGAGCACATTATTTTCTGTATGGCAAGAGTTTTGTATAGCTATTGCAAATTCTACACGCAACAATGCAATAGTAGAATGAAGACGCTTAAAGGAAACCTCTATACAGACTATATAAACTTAACTTTCTTAAAAACGAAACTGGGTCTCTATCTGTAGAAGCTGAAGTGTAGTGTAGTAAGTAGTCGAAGAATACAGTACAAGTTCAAACTCCGTGATGCTAACGTCCTTAGGAAAGATGTGAAAGATGAGCAAAGGAAACTTTCAAAGAGAAAGTGTTCTTCGTCGATTCCATACTGGTGCCTACTTAGGACATAATATAGGCATAGACATAAGGAATTTCACTAAAGCTATTTTCTTGTAACATTAAGAAGATGTCTGTTCTTCGGTGGATTGTAGGACGTTTGATCATGTTATGAACAGTTGCAGTTGGTATGTAACTACATTACACCCTACATCTATAGGTAGCTAATGTTATCTCTTCTGTAGTGAGTGGCCATGTAGTAGCATTAAGTTATACACAAAATAAAATATATTACTTTCCATAGATTCTCTGTGTATGTAGTCCTGCCTGATCTTGCGTTTTAGTTTTAGGACGAGGGCGAATACATTTGCATTCATATCGTGATGCGGATAACAAATCAAATTACATATAAAATATAGCTCATAACCATTTATTTCACAATATTCACGTTCCAAGATATACAGCAAGGAGCGAGTGTAAGAAATGAACAAGCAATCGGAATCGGATGTTTGTTATATACCTACTGACTTATATGGAATATTAAACATTGTAAATAAATAAAGCTATCTATATATGTAGGCAATTATCCTATCTATATAGGTACTAGAGTTATAGAACGTTATAGGCATTCCCTAGTTGTCTGTCTTAAATTACTATAGTATAGGTACTTTAGTTGTTGAACAATAGAATGGTAGTTATTATATTATTGGTGCTAATGGCATTAATGTTGCAACACTTTACGCTGTTCCACAATGTTAATACTACTGGCACGTCCCATACCATCTTCTCTTAGATAATCATTTCCCCTCTCTGCCTGTTCCAATTCCAAAAAGGCCTTAATAGAGTTCCTGTGGCAAATATTTATACAATTTTCTACCTACCATGATGATTTTAAGACTGAGTCTTTCGTTTCTTTCGACGTGGGTTACGTACCCTGTTACGCAATCTTGTATATTTAGTATTACATAAGTGTGCAAAGATTTACTCACCTTTAAGTACTGCGTAGGTTGTTAAAATCGTAGAAAGTTCTAATAGCCGTATAAGAGATAGCCACTTCCTCTTATATATCTTGAAATGCTTTAATCTTAATGCGGCAAAAGTCTCAAGTAGCTGATTTTCACTGATATTATGGGCTGTTGTATATGGTAGCGTCAAGTGTCAACGTGTCCTCAATCCTGATTCACTTTTGGATAAAATAGCAGTAGAAATATCAATAGATATTATTAGAGCATGAGAAATATGTAGAGTTTCTGAGAAGTTCTACTTCAATTTCAATTAAAAACTTCAAAGAGATAAAGTCCACCCAGTGTGACTATGGATTATCTGTGCTCGTTGTTCATAAAATATTAAATTCAATGTAAAGCATATGCTGTTACAGCATATTCTTTTTCATTCTGCATTGACAATTTTAGTTTCACAGAGGACGGTCACGAACACTAGTTGGAAACTACTTTAAAAGCCTAGACTATATTGGTGGTTCGTCGAAAAGTTAATGAAAATGTGATGTCTCGATCATGAATGCTGCAATATTAAAATCTGCCAAATTGTGAACAGCTCTTTTTCATGCATATAACCTAGAAAGTAACTAAGTTGATATTTATATCCGTTCCAATTAGGTCAAAGAAACTAGTTTCTATTATAGCTTGGAAAAACTAATATTTACCACGAAAGCCAACTTTAGTTTTCAGTGAATTTACTGCAGAATTTACACGTATATCACATCCGTCAGAGCTGTAATGGAAGTATGTCACACTGATTGTGAGTAATTTTAGTAAATCAATCAGTAACTTGTGTTGGATGGGCTACTGTAAATAAACTATAAGACACGAGAGACTTATAGTCAGTAGAACTCGGATATTTCCGTTATAATTCCTTCAGAAGTTGAGCTAAATAAGAATATGTGGGATGTCGAGTCGCGAAATCGGAATTACAACCACCGTACAACAGTTCTAATTGTATTGTGCATGAACAGACAGACAGGTAGTAGTGTCGCAATCATTTAGAGCACTAATGTCTGGAGTATTCTGAAAGTGAGACAGCAAACGGAAGTTGAGCATTAAGATGGATGTAGTCAATCAGAATTCGTACGCCAGTTATAAGTGCACCTAATTCATAATGTTGGACCTTGTTATGTCAAGAAGTTAGAAATATGGAACAGTCCTTTCCATTAAAATACTTAACGAAAAATGTAATTTACTAAGTACATAGTAAAAAGCTGTAAGGATTTTATGATCTTGGATTTTATGACCATTGAAGAGCTAAATTATGTGTCCATGTCTATACATGAAAAATGTCCAGTATATACACTGAAAATGAGAAACAGGGGAAATAGTTTTAAAAATTGAAAAAAATGTTCAGTGAGAGTAATGGTAAAATTATGTCACAATAAAGGCTGCTAGAGCAAGCGTATAGTCCATGAAAATCATTTTCTTCTCTATTTTCCAGTCTGGGAAAGGTGAAAATCACTGTTGCGTGTAATGATATTAAAGTAGGAGAAAATAGCTCAATTTAAAGAGCAGTGGCGCAAGTAAATGACGTTATAATATAATAATGTAAGAACAGTGTAGTTTATAGTTTTCCAGTAGTGGTGTCTCTTATATATGGTGTCTGGAAAACAAGTAAAATTACCTTCTCTCTGTTTCGTATTTGGTAGAGGGTGAGAGAGAGTGATAGTAGATAGGGTTATTCTTGTTGTACTCAGCACACCAATAATAGCTAGAGAATGTAATGCAATGTGTAGTCCGGCCAGTTCCTCAAGACAAGAGCACTGAGAAAATTGAAAATGGGCAAGAGAGAATTGATAAATTGGACACTTTGGCTTTTAGATTGTCGTCCCTTTGTTCTGACCCACATTCACATCGTGTCGCCTTTTCCCGTTTTCTTCACCTCATTTTACAGCCGAAACGAAGATGAGTCGAGGTGACTGTCTTCGGACAGTGAAAAGGAAATTTATACGCTTGGATACAAGAAGATAGAAGAGGATGAGTTCACTATAGCTCTTCAATGAAATGTGATGCAGCGTAGCGTGCTATTTTCTTGTACGAAAAGCTGTAATAGGCTGGACGCTGGATGTTATCTACTATTATTGTCCTGAGGAATATTACAGTTGACTGGCTGGTGATATATCCTTGGAACTATTTTGCACGGCTGTCAACGTCAACATCAACTCGGTAACTGGAAAGGAATGAAGAAATGTGACCGTAGCGATTCAAGATGGACAATATGTCTTCGGTTGCAACAAACAAGAGTCAGGAGGTCACACTCAAGTGGTAGGTACATTTTGACAGTCAAAGTACAGATACAACACAGCTCTGACACTACACCACATTATGTTCAGCTAAATAAGTAATTTGCCACCGGTGGTCCAGGAAAGAGCAATAATGAATTATGTGAGTAGAGAGTGTAAGAGCAACAATGGAGATCTAGCACAATAGAAAAGTCTATTGTAACCGAATTGTTGTTATATATTCTCCGTTTCTGAAGTAAACAAAGTACACTGTTATGTATGATAATGGATACCTATGTTCTTTTACACGTTCAAGCACAATTTGTATCTTGTCTCAACAATACAATAGGCTCAACTAGATACTTTTCCTTGTTTTCACCGGAAAGAGAAAACCGGTTTCCCTTTTCCGCCGTGTGTTTCTCTCACTTTTACTTGCTATTGTGTTATAATAGTTGGTTTTGCGTCTACGGTGAGTGAGACTCGGGATGTCGGCCTTCCACTTCCTCCTTGAAATATCACATTACATTTGAATTACGTTATTACGCTCACAATTCCCCGTTGGAGTCAAACTGCAAACTACATTAAGGCTCCTTTCCTTCTCTGACAGTGTGCTTCACTAATTTCTGCTCTGCAATGACTGAGTACTTAATTACTTGAGCGAACAATGGGATCCTACAAACCCAATATCAGTAACATATAATAAATTCACCTCCTGCTCTATTTATGCTAGGTACGCAGTTAATCTGTTCACTTCCTTTTCAAATAGATATCTTGAGTTAGAATAGTTGTAGCAGCATGTGTAAGAGACTTCCAACACTTCCAATTCAAATGTCTTAGAAAATGAGTTTGGTTTTGACTCAGCTTGCTTTTCACTCCAGTATCTCAACAGACTGCGTCTTAATAATGCTTCTATGAGTATTTACTCATTCAAGTAACGTTCCTACTTTGTTTACTTGGTGTATTATTAATTACTATAAAGCAGAGAGAGAGAGAGAGAGAGAGGCCAATAGCTTGGCATTACAAAAGATTTCCGTATTTCCTTTACTTTGCTGTTTGAGATGAAGGTTCACGAAATTGGTTCAGTTATATCTTACACTTTAATTTCCCTTAGGGCTTCCTTTCACATTTATTCATTTTAAACAATAATGGGTGAGAGGAGAAAGAGAGGCTAATTGGTAACGTTATCTAATTAGAAGAAAATGGGACCATTTATTCAGATTTTCCGTCTCACTCCTATGTTCTCTGATCTAATGTAATAAGTGTCAAATTGTCAAGACAAAACTCACGAGGACGCAAGGAGCCACAATGTGTGAGGTTTTAAATACTTGAAATGTAGTTTGCGTTACTTGACTTTTCTCATCGTCTATATATTTAGCTTTCACTCCCAGTTTTAATGTTCTTAGAATAAGTAATTGTTTTGTAGGTTGGATATAGTGTAGTAGCTTTCAACTTTTGCACTTCTCCGCGGATTGTTTTCAAGATGACAGTTTATTTGGGGCATAAATAGTTTGTAGTTTCTGAAACCCCTTGAAAGTGTCAACGGAATTTCAACCCACTAACGGTGGACTCTTTGCACTGTTTTTTAGACACTTTCATCAACAGCACTTTTTAGAAGGACTTGTTTTGCTGTACTATTACTGTACAGTTTATTAATATAACATAAAGGTTTTATCCTCGAGGCTTGTTGGGACTATGTGAGAAACTTGCGCATTTTTATAATGTGCGTTCTATTTGGTTACGCAGATGGACTTTTCGTACAAGTTATTTCATTTGCATCGTTTTTCACACGAAGATGACTATCCAAAATGAGATAGATAAAACTGAAGAGTTGATGAATGAGATAAAAGTAAATATAAAAATCCAAGTCGGCAGGTAGAGTAAATAAAACAAAAGGATTCGAAAAGGAAATTAGCTTTCTGTTTACTTTTCTATCTGGGAATTGAGGACGTAAAGAGTTCTTAGTCCTACGGTTGCTTTTCTGATAGATGTGGAAGTCTGCTTCGTTTTCCTGGGTTATCCTATCAAGAACAGTCTCAGCAACGAACTGAACTGTGAGCTCAGATTCTGTCCCAGTATCGGCTACTACAGCAGCAAAGCAATGCTCCCTCCAAACTAAAAGCTTCGGCTCAGCTCTCCACGTTTCTACGTAGTACAGAACATTATACGTCTTCTGCAGATGCCAGAATGCCACTGTTTTCCTTGCCTTACCAACTCTTTTTCGCTCCGATTCGCTCTTGTCCTCTACTTCTATTTTCCTATCCACCCTGCCATGCAATGCACCTCCGTCTACCAAAGGTAACGCTCACACTCCACAAGAATTTCATCCCAATAACGTCCCCTTTACTTTTCGTCCTCCTGTTGTTCAGTTGTTCTCCTCATATATCTTTTCCTTCGTGCATTGCACTATTACCTATCCTTGCCTATTTTACTTAGCTTATTCCTACTAATGTGCTATTAGTGCGTAAGTGCATTATACACATGATGTATATTTTATGAACATTGCGGAGGTAGATTGCTCTGAAAAATCACAATAATTCACCAGATTCATACTTAGGTGTGCATGAATTGCTAAAAATATTTTCCCAAGTCTTTTTGCTCGGTAAAATATTTTTCCAGAATTATTTTTGTGCAAAAATATTTTTCTGGTCCTGTTTTTTGAATCGTTTACCCTACTGGGGTATTTTAAATGCACTAATACAATTTTAGGCAACAAAGATTCTAAAATTTTAGACAAATAGAAGTTCAAACTTGAAGCAACTACATGTTCGCTATTTATTCTACTCATAGTCGTTTGAATTTAATTTGAAGGTAAACGCAAGTAATGCATGTTTCAAATATTTCAAAATGTATTTTTATCCTATAGTAAATTACATGTAGTTAACGGATTTAATTGCTACTGTAGCATGGTTATTAAAGCATGCAATATACGGGAAGTCTGACACAGTGAGGCGTAATAAGAGCAAAACAGCATGCTGGGTTTTGTGGTTGAATTATGCTGTGGTTATTTATATATTATTGTTTCTAAAAGTATTACGTAATGTAAATGTAAAATGTTGCGAGTAAAGGTAGCAACGATGCGATGTCAATTCCTTTAGGGTTGTTCAAGAAACAAATAGTTCACTCACATTACACATGTGCGAAATTACAATTTCACAATTATGAATTTCAATTTCCTCACATAGCGGCTTTATGTTGATGTACTGATGCTTATTTCCACTGTACATTTTCTACTTGCAAAGAACTTACAAAGAATAAAGAATGAAGCATGTTAGAGTTGTGTGTATGAACGAAGTATGGTGAGAAACATGCAAGTCTGTATAAAGTAGAGTATAAGAAAATCTAAGGCATGGTTATGCCTAACCTTGATTCTATATTCATGGATTTTAGTTCACGACAAGACTTTTGTAGTAGGTACATGTTATATATATAAATAGCTTTCATCTTGAGATCTTTTCAAGAAATGTCCTGCCTGACCTGACTTGAGTAAGGCACGGCAGCACGCCTTACTTTTGAACGGATATTTCTTGCTGAGACTCGACCATCACGAAAATATATAAGTTGCTACCTTAACATGGACTTCCCTTGTACACTATGAATACGAAATCCGACATATAAATATTGTCTAAGTCCCTGAAAAAGAATACGAGTTACAAATCTTAGCAAGCTATGCATAAATCCATAATATAACTTATTTCAAAGCCGTGCTTTGCTCAATTCACGGTATAGCAAGGGACAAATCGTCCGAATTTTTACATAATACTCGCTAAAAACGGATGTTATAATGTAGAAAGTATCTTTCTCGGCTATTGCGAAACACGACAAGGTAGCTGTTCTATGAGGCACGTAGCCACTTCGTTCACATTTGTATCAACATAAATTCTTCTAGTGAAATATAATATAGCTCTCTCTTTCTCTCTCTCTCTTTCTTTTACTTCTAAGGTGTAGGTAGTGAGGCAAGTGTTGGAGATTCCAACAATTCTTAGAATGTAATAGCTTTTCTAAGGATGAGTCGTGTCTTCAATGCAAATTTGTAGAATTCCGCAGGCAGGAACAGATTATAAAACATCGGAATATATTTCAAATTAAAGAAGATTGTGGCTTTGTGACTAACTATATAAGTGTATTTGATATACATTGCAACAATCTCCGTTTGGCAGACACTGTTAAATACCCTTGTGTGAAATGTGACTAAGCCACAAATATAATGAATATAATTCATAATTTGCTGATGTATTACGCAATTACAAAAATGTACCCTTTTCCTACACTGAAAAGAGAAATTCCTGCGTATTGACCATTGAAAAATGAAGGAATATATAATGTATTGCTTTCTTAGCTTCCAATACTACGTGGCAGGTCAGCTGAAAGTCAATGTTACCATAATTAAAACTGCGCGTGTAAAGTGTAAACTGCGAGTTGCAAAAATAGTGTCATGCTACCATTTCATGAATAGCTTGGCACAATAAATCAGTAATGCATTTAATTACCCATCTACCTTTTCAGTTCTAATTCACATAATATGTAAATTGAGACTCTGTCTCCACTCTCCACTGCAAACGACTTGTAGATTTTAGGACAATGTGCTTAATTGAGTAATTAAAGAATGTATGCTTGCTGCTACTAATCAATTATTTTGAATCAATACTGGTATGATTGTATATGTGTATACCAGTAATTACAATTGATTTCTAGATTTATTTATCATCGTACTGAAGCAGCACTGACTGATGATACTTTGTCGGGAATTCCAAAAATACTCACGTTGTCAATGATCAATTACAAATTTACAATGCCAGACATTTATTTTCGATTTCCAACTATTCCGCTGTATTTTTATCTGTGATACTACGGATGGATTGCCCAAATAAATAAATAAGGGACCACGATGCGATAGTATCTGAGTAGGTATTATTATCCGCGCAGTTGTAGAGGAAAAATGAGTACCTATGCAACATCAAATACATTAGTCGTGGTCGTGGCCAAGAAACAAGCTGAACTCTATGTTGTACCAGACGAGCTGCTGTAACTTACTAATATTATGTGCATACTGCTTTTGGCTATTGTCTTTGGCTCTGGTTTTATTAGTAATTACATTATGTTTGTATATGATGGGTAGTTTCCTGGATAGGAGTAATATTATTGTTCCTTAGCACAAGATCATATTTGCATGCTAATCCTGAGAAATAGAGTTTGTTCTCGTCTTGGCTTTTATGTAGTTATGCATATAGACAATTATTATGTACCTGTGTGCATTCAAGTAGAGGTAATTAAGGATTTTCTGAAAAGAAGTAGGTACATTAACCACAGAAATTAGCATTAGAGTCGACTTGATGTATGTTTCTTGTCTACTGTCTACTCAAATCACAATGTAGAACATGATATCGTCGGAGAAAACTGCTGTGTATCAAGGGTGCCGTAAAGAGTAGAGTGATAGAATGGAATGAACCTGGTTTCGTAATACAGTGTAGCCCTATGGAAGCCATTTGATCCTTTCTAACGAAGCCACTTGAGGAAAAAAGTGGACGAGATTACGAAGGACAGGACTATACGGCATATAAAAGCATTAAAAAGCAAAGTAATGGGGGAAAGTATGCAGTAGGCACAATGCAATGTAAATATGCATTTCCTCTGTCTGGAGCAGGAGTGAAAGTTCATCAACACGAAAATTGAAAATATAGTAGTTGACCTACTAGCCGTTAGTTCCACTGCATCGTTTTTCCAAGTAGGAAATGGGGTAGCGTGTCCGTTAGTAAATAGTAGGAAGGAAAAGAGTGATAAGGAGAGTGTCTCGCTAATTCTCTGACTTCTCTCTCTCTCTCTCTCTGTATGTGAGTCGTATACACAGACAGTGCCAGAGTCCATTATTACTAATTGCTAGGTGCATCCTATCTTCTTTAGTTTGAAAGTTACATCAGACGTGATAGTATTCATTCCTTGATTCAAGGTGGCAACGATATATTTGTAGATAACAGAGAGGACAAGAGAGCACAAAAGGTAGTTCTGCCCTAATTGCAACCGGTTGTCTAGTGCAGTAGAAAGTTGAGAGAATCACATCGCATAACATTATGTAACTGCATCCATTTCTGGCTACACTACACTTTCTCCTCTTTCTCTCTTCCAACAATTCCACTTAAAGTCACCACAGAATAGTCAAACTAAAGCACACTAGTAGCCACCTTCCAGATTATAGTCTCCATACAATCCATGCATTTCTTTTCGCATCTATTTACGATATACATAGGCACGACTACAATCTCTCTCTCTCTCTCTCTCTACCTACAGATTCAAGGAGTCGCTTTCACTTCAAGTCTGCAAATTGTATTGCAATGTGTTGCGAAGAATTACCCTTGTATATTTTAACTATCTTCTTCCAAGAATTCACTGTTGTAGAAGGGATGCTCTAAGCAAGGAGTAAGGTACAGTACTAAAATTGCATGCCCAAAAAGATGCTACACAAGGATGGCATATACTCCTGTGTACCTCTAATTGGTTCACTTGCCCAGACGAAGTAAATGCCCTAGTATTTTGAGGTGTCTCATACATAACATTCTCACACTAATCTTACGTTCATGGAATGCAACACAGCAATCTTTTTCCAGGAATTTAGAACCCTGTCTTCTGTTAGTTATCTGTTTCTTAACTAATATGGTAAGTAAATATCAAGCTAGGAGACAAGGTACTTCGAATTCTGCACTCTTGTCAAAATACTTTAAGCGTATTAGATGTACCTGGTCCGGTTCAAGCAAAGATACGAACTACTCTGCTGTAAACAGGGACTAAGTCTTACATTTTTTACCAAGTTTCTAGATTCCTGGTTGTAACTTGAAATTAGAGGGGTCTTAGGACTGAACATGAGAAAGTAGATCTAAGTTTTGTATCTACTTTGCCTCATCCTGACTAAACTACTATTATTTCTGGCTCCATTTATATCTGGAGATTCACTTGGTTGGAATTTCCACTGTTTACGCTTTATATATGATTCTGGAGTCTATATACCCTCCACTATTCTTACTTCCCTAATTCAAACCACCCCAATCTGTCGGATTCGAGTGCCTGACATTCAACTTACAGTATCTCCCTGTCCCTACACTGGACACAAGTAAGTAGCATCACACGAACAGTCAATTTTTTATAGTTTCCTATGCCTGTCCTATTAGGACAACTATTTCTACAGTGTGCCTTAGCTACCCTACGCCAATTTTTGCTTTGTCCATTTTAACTGCCTCTATTCTGTGTGCAATCGAGCGAAGCACAATCACAATAAGAGGCTTCATAAAGTTCATCCTTCCTCTTCCTTCCTTCCTGCAAAAGATAGATAGTCAAGAAATCCAATTCAATTCTATTAAGAGATGAAATAGGGTTCGCGGCTACCTTGCCTTTTACTCCAAAGACCAGCACAATAATAGCCTTTCTCTACACGAACGTGTGCACACACACACTGACAAAATTCAAGGTGTTTTAGCAAAGGTACCTTCAAGGTGGACAACCAGTAGCCGTTTGATCATCAATTTCTCAGATGTATTCTAAAAAGCGGAAATATCTTCTTTGGCTACCAAACGGAGAACTCTTTGCTTCTTTTATAATATTTTGCTTTTATATGAATTGGCATGAAGTCAAAGGACATGCCCATTCTTCAATGATCAATACCTACTTGGAATGGAAAGTAAAAGTGAGAGATAATATCAAGTAACCTACCTAATTTTCGTAGATAGAAGCAGATATTACCTAACACAAATATTATATAATCTCATGATAACATGAAATCAAAAGACAATATACCACACCACAGATTCTTGAAGTGACAGTCATAGTCATAGCTAATGGAAAATGGAAAATTTTTGTGTCTTATTCCAGTGATTATGTCTAGTTGCCCCATAATTGCAATTTTGTCAATTATTTTATCTGTCGGAGTGTGCTAGTTAGTTATCGATATGGCCGAGATTACACACTCAGACAAGAACTGAAATATTGGATTAGAATTGAATTTGAGGTGCGTGTCTTTTGTATTTCGGAACAGGTGAATAGTGACGAGTGGTCAAGTGGCTTGGCTATTAAAAATTCCAACGCATAATATCGTAACTGGTACAAAATAACTGTCGTTACTAATTATCCCTTAATCAAAGAAAAATCCTTGTGCAAACAAAAATCATTATTCTGGAACGGGAACCAGTATTGTTTCTAAAGAATGAATGCATGTACATATGTATATAGGTAGTAGGTATACCTACTACCTATATACTATATATCTACTTCGTATACCTATAGGTATACGAAGTAGATATGATTTTTTAAAGGTACGAGCTTTTGATTACTCTGATTGCATTTAGATACGGGAACAGCATAAAAGGTCAAATAACTAGATCGTTAATTATAACATAATAAACTTAATGAATTTAGAGTCGCTGTTAAAGTAGCAGAAACATGAGAACCTTTGAATATTTAATGACAACGGCATTGCATTGGCATGAATTCGGCCAGTTCTAATGTAATGTTAGATTCCGCATACATCGTTAGGTAAGTAAATAGAGCGCCTTTCCCTTCGATTGCGTCTGAATCAATTTATGTGACAATTAGATTAAAGCTCTGCTCTTACTTACACGTCCTGCTGGCATTTGGCATGCCTTTCTACCATTCAAATCTGTGAGCACAGTGAACATATTCTAATGACAGCAACTCATGAAACCATCACTATAACGTGAACTGCGAACTGCAAGCAGAAAAAGCCAATTCCATTAATGTCGCTCAAAATATTTATTAGGGTAACTTTCTTCTTTCCAGTATACTACAAAGGCTTAATTAACAATTCCGTTACTTTTACTATTTTGCATTGATTAATCAGTCAATTATGCGTATATCTCAAGAAAAGTATGAATAACAGGGCATTGGTACGACACGTTCGCACTAATAGTAGTTTTATGTTACAATACTATATGATTTTTATATTTGTGCATATATACTACGTATATGTTCATATTATTAGCCTTACAAACAAATATCAGCTACTTTTGTTACCTATTGCATCTACTGCCCCAATTTTAACAAAAAGATAAGGAAATAAAGATTTGTCCAGGAAAAATCTCTTCTGCCGAGCGAGGCACGCATTAAAATTACGTAGGATATTACAGCTTCGTATTCTTCTTCACCACATTTTTCTTGCGTAGAAACTTGACAGTGTCTTTTACTAAAAGGTAATTGACAGCCGAGCCGACTGTAGTACATGCTGTAACCATCCTGTTGGAAACATTATTTGATTTACTATTAGACTGCGCTAATTTGACATTTACTACTAGTTGTAAGTTGCACAAGTTGTAATACTTACCACAAACCACTCAGAAACATCGTCATATCGTACGGAACAACTGTGGCTAATAGCGTACTTCCAATCAATCCGAGTTGAATGCCCGTATTTACTTTCGACAATAAAGTTGGAGCCAGTTGAGCAGTAGCATGAGTCACATCAAAGTATCTTGTAAATGTTATCTGTGATGAAATAAACAAGTAATTTAAGGTAAGTTTAGCAGCGTATAGCAAAAATTTATGTATACAGTTGACATTTTCTCAAACGACTAAAGGGAATTTCGTATTGTTATAATATGCACAAATACGTCTCTTCAATTACACATATAGAATAAATACAAACACATAATGAAAGGAAATTAAAGTTAACAAGCTTTATAAAGAATCGACAACATTCACACAAAGTATTAACTCACGTACAGGTGGTTCCAGTGATTGATAACGGATGTAAAATCCAGCAGCAAGAAGAATAACATCTCGTGCTACAATCAAGCAAGTCAGAGGAACTGGGGAAAATAAGCACACATGAATTTATGATCTTATAATCATTCTACATCGCTGGGTTAAGTTAAATTAAATCACAGTGCATAAACGTGCAATTAGTACATATTCCTTTTCCTCTAAAATAACTATTAAATTAGTAGTGTTCTTTATCCAGTCAATTATTGTATAACTTTAGTGTTAAATTCCGTTTTTTTTTTGTAATAATATACGTGACATGTTGTAAATATAAATAGAGGTTTAGATAGATGCAGCTGTTACCTGGAATTAAATCCATATAGGTCAAAGAAAGAAATATTGTTCCAACCAAAATTTTGTCAGCCATAGGGTCAAGGAAAGAGCCCATAATAGAAGACTGGGATGGATATAATCGTGCAATCCATCCATCTAGCTTGATGAAATAAGAGAATTTAAATTTAATTAATATGTGAATTCAATCACCTCTAGACAACACCTTTTTTAATTAGTGTCTTAAGATTTTGTCTTTCGAATGATTTTTTAACACGGATGTCTGTGTAAAACGAGGGAAATTACCAAATCAGTAACGCCGGCAATTGCAAAAAGTCCTATTGCAGGTCCAAATTGTGAATTAACGATCAAGTATGCTAAAACTGGAGCAGATCCTATCCGAATGACGCAAAGTAAATTCGGGATTGTCCACATGTTGTCTTTCTGTACACAGCAATGTTAAAACAATTTTATTAACACGGATAGGTAGTTATGTAACAGATTACATGCCCTAAAATACCTACTGCATAAAATACATTACTTAATTACAGTACAAGGTGTTAAGCTTTAATTTTCTTAATTATAAACTTAACCGCAAAAATCGAGGTAAGAGTACATAAAGGACAAAAAAAATCACCTCTTCATCATAATGACGGCGACAGAATAGTCGACAGAGGATAATAATGCAATGCCACCAAAAAGTTGATAAATAATACAAACCTCCATTAGTGTTTTCCTATAACTTTCTGCAGATTCTGCATCATTAGTTAAATTTTCTTTCAGTTTTTTGTTGTATTCAACATTTGCCTGACTAGATGGTCCTACTTTTTGCGTCTGATTGTCTGTTATTCCTTGGTGAAAATACGCTGATTGAAGATTTTGAATAATTTTGGATTTTCTCTTGAACACTTTTGTTGAAAAGCATCTGCATGGGGTTGGAGGAGCTTGGAGCAAAGCGGAACTAATGGAGCCAATTCCATTTTTTCTACCACTTCCGCTAACAATTTTATAAAAATGATGTAGCATGTAGTTTAAGAAGCCTCTATGAAAGCTTCGGATCATCGTAAAATCGTGGAAATCTATAAAAAAAAAGTAAACGGAATATATAAAATGTTAATGCAGTATGGATGAACGAACTGCATATTCATTTCATTTGTCATGTTTCCATCATAAACTATACAGCAATTTTCGTTAGACCCTGTTAATTAATGTCCTAAACGAATTTCCACTCGTAATCGAATTGGAATTTGAAAAGCTGCTGAAAATTAATTTCGAATTTGTATGAGTCACAGGAAAAATTCTGTACACAAGTCATTTTTAATGAATAGTTGATAGTAAAAACTAGTAACCTTTAAATGAAGAATGGATTAATGTCGGCCTATTATGTGCTACTTCATTCCTTTTTCAGCTCTCCAATTACACTTTCACATGTCTTTCATTGTTGACAGAGAATTTTTAATTAAAAATTAGTTTTTTAAACTTGTAATTTAGCTCAACTTTGTAAAAACATAAACGAAATTAACCATCGCGCTTTCAGGGATCATTCGCTCAAGAATTTGAGACGAATCTGCGTGGAACTAAAGCGCAAGCACAACACTACAAGGCAAGGCAACAAACCAATATGATGATAACTGGCATTTACACATTTTTACTATAATATAGATGTAATCTATATTCCTTGATGAGATTAATGAGATAGTAATTTAATACAAGTATCTTTTTCAAAGATCCCCTTCTTCGTTAAGGAGCGTCTTTAATTACAATTAGTAAAAATCTCTTTTTCTGGGGCAATGTGTTTTTACTTATAAATAGTTATAATATAATATTGTTATATACATACAATTGTATCTGAATTGTATACAAAATTGTTTCCATTTCCCAAAAATGCAAAAATGTATATTTACATTTCCTTATGTGAGCCTGAATATTAGTATTGTAAAAAATAAACTGCTACATTTAGACTAACAACTCAAGCGTTTAATTACTTTGTATGCATAGCACATTACCAGACATTGTACTTGTGCACAAGTACAATAGAAATGCACCTGGTATTATTGGTTTTTAAAGAATCGTCTCATGTATGAAACATGAAACTACATTATTACTTGCTTTGGTATTACTACATGCATAGTGGGAATGTCTGCGATAGATTGATGGATGTAAATACTAAAGTTTCTTCACTCTTTGCATTAAAGGTTAGGTACAGTAGGTTTGGAGTCCAATCGTTGAACTACTAACTGCTCCATCCAACATAGTAGTCCGTGTCCATTGTCTAGACCAGACAGTAAGAAATTGATTCATACCGTTAAAGACACGGTATTTTCCTTTCCTCATTCTACTATTGCATTGTACCTGTGTACAAGCAACTGTATCAATCCAAGTTGAGTTCAAGTATAGTCGAACACTGGTACTTTGGGCTATGGCTACAAGTGTTGGAATGCAATGTGAAATATAGAAAGATTTCTTTTTTACTTCTTCCATATGTGAAGAAGCAACCGAACTGTCAAGTATTTTCAAATACCAATCATTCGAAGTCGGTGATACTGCCAACTGTAAGTCCTACTCATTAGTTATTCAGTTTTATATCTGTATCCTTTCATAAAGACTGATTTTGGTTCTAGTTCTATGATAACGATATAAACTTTTAAGGTTTATTTCCAAAACTTGTGAAATTGTATATTGTGAGACAAATGTGGAGTTTATTGGAGTATAAAATTGCAATTGTTACCGGCACTCCTCCACATTCCATATCCATTGCATACATGAATACATGTGTGTTTTTGTTATAATTATATTTTAAATATCATTCACATAGACACAGCTGTACACACGACACAAGTGCACACAAGCAGGGAAGGCTTAAGAGAACAAAAACTAGTAGTAATCTGATTATCTCAGCTAAATAATAATTATAACCCAATAATTATGTAATACACTTACGCTTAGACAAACTGTTCACCTTTTAAACCAATTAATTTTACTACTTACGCCATAAAAACTGAAATTAATCGATCACTACAAGTCAATTTGTCGTTACCTACGGTAGGTAGTATAGTAACACTTCTGTAACAAGGAATTCGCAAAGTTTCCAACGGTAAAATGAAGGGATCTCTACATTCAATAATGTATATAAATGACCTTACACTTGTAAGTTACACTTTATACACATTGCTCATCTCGTTCTCGTTTAGCAAGCGACACATACATATTTACGTATTATATTGCAGAGGGACAAGTGGTCCCCAATCACCCTCGACCGTTTAGCTGATTTTGTATCAAAAATATATATATTTGCAGATAGTCATTTATATGTATATTATTCACATAATAATATGGCAAGTTTAAGAGCCCATCTAGCTCCGTGAATTTGAAGGGACTTTGCTTATTATTTGCTAAATCCTTCAACACTGATGTAATATATTGGCATCAATTTTATATCTCATGAGATTGACGTTTGCGCAATAATGTGTGTGTATTTATGCATAGAGATAGTTAGATAGCCATAATTGATCATGTTGCTTATCGTCTGTCACACAGGAAATGTATTTGTAATTGGATTTTTATATTCCAGAGATAACTACTACCTTATCTTCCAAAAGGAACCAACAAATCAATATTACTTTTAGCCTAGTAATATCTACCAACTGGACCAACATTGTCGCAAGGTCGCAATCGTAACAAAGCAGAAGACTGAAACTTTACATACATAAGACCTTTAAACAAGAGCCGGTGATCACATAACTTCGCCAAAATCCCAATCATTTTTTCAAAACGAGCTTCACCTTTGCTTCAAATTCTGATACCAAGATATAATATAATAAGGAGAACAAAGCTACTATCCAAGAAGAAAATATTATCGATTGAGTCTACAAAAATTGCATACAGCACCTTTTATATAAAATGGTAATTCAATTAATAATTTTGCATGATCACATAATGTGTACAAGTTGGAAAAATGTATAATTTTTATGCACGAAAATATAAAATGAAAAATTGGTGTATGAAGCAATAGACTAGACCAAGTATCACTTCATGCTTTATTTATAAGATCCAGATCGATTTACCTAATGTTCAATTACAATTTGACAGGAGTGCCGAGGTGCTATAAGTCCATGGGATAACCTACTGTACGATTCTGGGCTTCTTACGGAAATCAAGCTTGAAGACTGGTCAAAAGTATCTTTTGAACCAAAAATTTCCATTGATAACCCAGGAGAAGCCTTGTGCGTCAGGCCATTAAAAAAGTCCGATTATGACAATGGTTAAATAGTATTTCTGAATTTCGCTTTTGTACCAATTTCTTTTTACCTTGCTATATATATTTCTGATACTTATTGCACAAAACCATTTTTGACATCGTTGCCTCTTATTCTTACAGGGTACATGAATCTGCTCTCTCAACTCACTCAAGTCGGCGAAGTCTCAAAGGAGCAATTTCTTCGTATGATATTTTAATCTAATTTTGAATACATATATCTAGTACTTGTACTCAACTCACTTAACAGTGATCAATTAATTTACAAATATTTCGTGTTTAGAAACTTTTCAAAAAATGAAAGACACTCTTAATACATACTACATTACTGTGGTTGAAGATTCCAATACGGGAGAAGTAATTGGTACTGCTACACTTCTGGTTGAACAAAAATTTATCCGAGATTGTGCCAAAGTATGTATTCTTCTAATAGCTGTTGCATTCTAAACATATACTATACAATCTTATATATATTATTATGATTAATTGCTTGCATGTTTTACTAATTAATATAAGTATAACTATATGGGTACAATTATTACTATTAACATTTTTACATTAAAATTCAGTCATAAAAGCTAACCTTAAATGCTTTCAGAGAGGAAGGGTTGAAGACGTGGTAGTAAGCGATCAGTATAGGGGCAAACAGTTGGGGAAATTGTAAGTTTGAAAGTAATTTATGTTTACTGTAATTATGTATCCCCAATTCAGTTCCTTTAGCTGAAAGTGAATTTTTTCTTTAATTACAGTTTGCTGACTGTGGTAACTTTGTTGGCGAAACATATAGGGTGCTACAAAATAACATTGGACTGTCGTGATCATATGATTCCATTTTATGAAGGTCTGGGTTATGTTAAAGAAGCTTCAAACGGTAACTTCATGACAGTTCGATATTAAGAAGTGAATTTGAATTTTATTCAAATTTCGCACAGGGTATTGTTATACTTGTATTAATTATTATTTATACATCACTGATTACACAAGCTGTCTGAACAAGTATTTTTGTCAATGAAAATTATGTAAACAAAGTATTAATAAAAAGGCAATCATTCTAAAGAGGTCAAATCTTTTTAGCTCCAAGTTTCATAGGTCCAGCTTTCGTTGATTTTTTAGTTTCTAATTCCTTTTGCCTATGCAGTTTTCTCTCTTCGCGTCTTTTTCTCATTTCTTCCATTTTGACAGGGTCTGTAGTTGGTGAACTGACCGTGGTGATTATATCTGTATCCGTGCTCCCCCAGTCTGAATTCATGCTATTGTGATTTTGTAAAAGTGAATCCTACAAATTAAACACTGTATGTTAGAGAAAACATAAAATAGGCATAATGTTCTAGTTCCGAGTTTTCTTTGAAAAGAAAGGTGAAAAAAATCTAACTAAAAACTACTAGTAAAGATCATTCTACATACTAGAAGACTAAGTTATTAAAATCAAAACTAACTTTATTGCTAGAGACTAACGAAGCAAACAATTCTTCTTGATTTATGTGAGATTTCGAATTTTGAGCGTTTTCCCAATCGTTCGCAGGAGTAGCTTTCATATCCGATCTCCCGTCTGCAATAAAATCATTACTGCCCCATCCATCTCGTTCATCCTACACAAAAAGCATCGTATATTAGTTATTCTGTCAATCAAGATTTCAGTCATTATTGCCTCTTCATAAAATCATGATTTGTCTTAAATTGAAAATTAACATTTACAGTTTCTTCAATGGCCCAACTATCCCAACCATCAACCTCTGCTGACCGGCTATTAGCATTCCGGGGATTCGCTACTGAACCTGAACTACTGGATGCACTAAACCCTAAGTTTTCGCTTTTGTTCGAATTAGCTGGAGGTCTACTTTGAGAATTCTCTTCAGCATCAATGCTTCCCCAGTCTTCATTTTCCCAATCATCATCATAATCTGTAGTTGACTCCTGTCCTTCTACAGTGGGCTGCAGGATATCTCTATCACCCGAGGGAGTCGAAGGAATGCTTGAAGTGGTAGTAGAAGTACTGCTGCTTGACTGATTGCCAAATGGATACCTTCCTTTTGAACGAGCTACAGGAGCCCCTTGTATAACTTGATTTAGTGACGACTGCTGGGACTGACTTCTATGGAACTTTGATGCTAGAGCTGAAACAGCCCAGCCGGCCCAAGTGGACGCTACATGAAAGAAAACAGTCAATAGTTGTAATTTATTACTCATCTTAGAATAAGTGAAAATTTTTAAATCTTATGCACCACAAATATTCTTACCAGCATCTGCCACTGATGGGGTACTGGCATCGACGTCAGCCTCTGAAACACGTTAAAAACAGTTGGGTTTATTTACAGTTCTATTTACTGTCTATTTCGTTGATGTAATAAACTGTGATTTATGTTATTATAGGTAAAGATCGTTTTTAGAAATCAAGGAAACTAACCAAACTTGTCCTTAAGCGCTGGATCTTCTGAAACTTTTTCTAACTTTCCTAAGAATCCTTTAATGGTTTTGAAAGCATTTTCTCTAACTGATTTATCACTATCACATGTTAAAGTGCACAATGCAGGAAGGACTTTTGTGGAAATTTCGGATATTAGATAATATTGCTGAGTTGCGGCTAAAGCTAATATTCCTGCAATTATAATAATGGTGCATAAAAATACGTATTAATAATTAGTGTCATTGACTGTATATATAATAAGTCGTAAAGTCAAGGTTTCAATAGTATATCAAAGTTTACCTGCAATTTTAGCTTGAGGAAATGTATCCTGAAATACTCGGGTGAAAGCCGGAATAAGAACCTTTCTTCTAGTTTGAGGATTTAAATAGCACGTAATTTTGCCAAGGCAAATGGTTGTATTGGTACGGATTCCGCCCTATTGAGAGAAATTTGTAAATATTTATTCATTGTAACACATATCGCAGTTCTTATAAAAAATCACAGCAGCTACTCACTTGATCGTCTTTTATCTGTAAACGGGCAAAGTGCTTGAGCAATTCTACATTCAAGTTGTTGTAGTTTAGCTTCGGGGCTAAAAACAGCATTGCCTGAAAACAAAGATATCAAGAGATGTTGATTTAGAAAGGTTATGCTGCAGTTTACTATATAGGTTACATTTTGCTGGGTTGGTTTACCTTCACTGTTTGTTCCCTAACTGTAGGATTAGTGTCCAAAAATCCAGTGATTATGTTAGGAAATATCTTGTCGTTTACAGTAACAGGTTGGAGATGGTCGGCAAAATGTTCTAATTGCTGCAGAAGTCTGACCCGAGTTGCTCGGTCAGTGGACGAAAATAACTTCACAACACATGGAACAATTTTAGCTTGATATTCTGGTTCTTCAAGAAGTTTACCTAACTTAAACAACGGGGACAAAACCGAAGAACCGGCATTTCCGAACTCAAAGGCATTAATTAGCTGTGGTAATATTTTATGGCGGCATATATCTTCTGGAAACTTGTCGAGTACTGTAGGCAATCCTGTAAAAAATCTTGTTTTTTCGCTTTGCTCTTTAATTTGAATTTCTTCAAGGAAAAGTAATGCGTCAACTAGATCATTTTTGTAAAAGCCTCCGTGTCTTCTTCCTCTTACGATAACGTCAGCGGGATTCGGGCGAGTAGATGAGTTAGAGCTTACTAATTCCTTGTATGTCGTAGATAAGGATTTAGGAATCTTATCCATTTGTCCTAAACATGCTGTATTTTGTATAGGGCCATTGAAAACCTCCCAAATTAACGAGCCTAAACCCCATGAATCGGTACTCCATTTTGTTGCTCCTTTTCCACCACTTTGGATTTCTGGTGGATCCAACTGATTTAATATGGAAGGTAATTTCCCGATAACTGGAGAGGCTTCGTTTGCACTGACAAAATCCACACCTCCCAATTTCCATTCTCCAGCTGTGTTCACAAACACTGATCCCATATGTACATTGTTGTGTCGTAGATTTCCATCATTTATCAAGAAACTCAATGCTCTCTGAAAAATAAAATTGTGTTGATTTTTGAAGTTTAAGAAAATGTCCTGTTCATAACAAAGAAACTTACAGTAACTTGAAACAGTCCCCACGTTACTGAAAGGTCTCCCTGAACATTCTCCTTCTTTTCTAGATGCAATCCAAGAGGTTCCACATATTCAGTAGCAAGGTAAATGGCTTTGTCAGACTGTGTAAGCGAATAAGTAACCTGAATTTAATGTCATATTATTTTATAGTGCATACAAAAATGACTAAATTATCACCTCAACACTATCCAAAAAGGTCAAAATGTTTGGATGCCTTAAAGTTTTCAAACGCTTTACTGCAGATTTTGCAGCTTCTACTTCTGCTGGAGAAGCGTTCTTACTGTCGAGAATGAATATTGTTACTTCATCAGTACTTCCCTGTAAAAACCAAAAGTTGTTTAGTTTCTTGACAAATAAACGTATAAGTAATTAATCTGAGCATTAAATCACCTTCTTTTTCCCTTTATGAAGTTTCCAGTACAGTCTGTCGGATTCATACTTGAATGGCTCCCCTATTTCGTATGGAAAATCTTTCGTTGCATCACGGGAGAAAAAGGACCACATTTTCTATCACAAATTCGGTTAATGTCGACTTCAGTACCATCCGCTTCTGACTAATGCTCCTGCAGTATTGTGCCCAGTACTAACAATCACCATGTCAAGTTTCCCAGAGCCAGTAAAGATATGCACTACTCAAAATTGCCTAAAAAAATAATTAACATATACATATATACATTTGTTGATGAATACTGTAGACAAAAATTGTATAATATTTTATATACACTGATAGCAACCCGTAATAATGTCATAAAGGCTGTATTATAAGTACACAAGGGTTTCCAAGACTTACAAATCGATACCCGTCAAAAAGATATGTGCGTGTACGTTATAAGTAGGTCAGTATTTTACAAAACTTTAAAATAAAGCATAAAAATATGCCAAAATAATGTAAACAGGCAAATACTCGTTTAGTAAACTACTTATACTTTTCTGTTCAAATATAACTCGTAAACTCAATATACGTTAATGATACTGAATGATGAATATTATGATATTGAATGAGCAATATTGAGACGATTGAGAAGATGACGTAGTTAAACAGATTACTTCAATTGCAAGCGTATAGCGTATCTGTATTATTTGTATCTCCTCTATGAAAATTAACTACGTAGAAATGTACAAGCACATAAATACACGATGGAATGTACATAAAAGTTTAATGAGCATTCATAAAGTTGATAAAGTTCATTTTATGCAAAAGCAAATGCCCTTTTTAACATACGAGAAACGAGACAGTTTAGCTTGGTGCCACGAATCACTCTTTTCCAATCCTGCGCTCCTGTCAGTTTTATTTGTTTATATAAAACGAAACTATTTCAAAATTCAATTCACACTAAATGGACATGCCTAATTGATATCGAAACAGATCTGCAAACGAAATTATTATTATTTTTACTTCTATATCCCGTCGATCAACATTTGACTAATCAAGGATGTGATTATGTGATGTGGATGGAGTGTGAACGTGATGTACACGACATGCTACAGCTAATTTGCTAAATGTACGTGTATTTATGTAATGAGCCCAAATAATGAATGCTCAAAAAATTTTAAAATTTTAATTACCTCTGATATATCGGAAGCGAAAATGACTTAAATAATACGTTCTGTTTTATTATTTAAAAAGTGGGTTAACTGATTTTCTTGGTTTTTATGATTTGAGCTGAATATTTATGTCTTTAACACTGACACTGACTTAATAAGCAAATGCAAAACAGAGATTGGTGCCATCATTTTGCTTTTTGCGCTGACTATCAGCTGTAGCCGTATTGTAGCTGTGAAGTACCTACCTATCCCTCTATCTCTTTTCACCACATCATACTAGATAGAATCGAGAAACCAACCAACTTTTACTTATCCACTGATTTTATTAGCTAACCCGACTATAATACAGTCACTCACTAACTATAAACTCAAGTGCTTCTGGTTTCCGCTTAGGAAATTTTTTACAAAGAAAAAGATCAACTTTATTTCTCTTTCCTTGATATTTTAACTCATTCTCCTTCTCCTTGTGCTTCGCTTCTATTTTACAGACTATACTTCATGTTGATAAACAACTTTTCACCGAATTTTCTGGATACTATTGAAATTGGGATTAATATTTTATGAGAGAACTAAGAAAAAGGTAAGATTCTTTACCTTTAAAAAGCACCTTATTATTAGGGTGACGGTGTCCTCCAGAGACTATAACAAAGGATATACGAAGATACGTAAAGGTACAGCTTGTTAGGATTATCTTCCTTCTCTTTTAATAACCAAGAAATATAATATAGGTTAAAAGTTAAAAAGAACGACTATGATGCTGGTTCGTAAGATGCTGAGATGAAAATATCATCTACAGGAAGCAATTCTCCATACAATTGGTCATTGATGTAGCACTAGTCTAAGCACCCTTATTTTGTTTACATGCATGTGTAATGTGTAGACACAGTATTGAATATCTGACACATACACGCACGAATATGTTTGGAGTCTGGAGACACAAGATGTAAAGTGAGAGAGTATCCCATCATTCCCATTTTCCCATCCTCATCCCGCAATCCCGCCGCCGCGCGCCTATCTAGTCAGTCAGTTAGGTAGAATAGATTGAATATAAGGAATTATTAGGAACTTCTAAAGCCATTAAAGTTATTTTCTATTTCTATACGACAAAAGGAACTTCAATCCAAGATGATACCGTACTAATACCTTTCACTCTATATGAAGGTTAAGTCTTTATGTAAAAAATGATCATCTTAATGGTAATAGAGTCCCCAAAGTCCACATCCCAAGCAATTACCCATCTTACTTATCTCACTCTTACTCACTACACTGCCCTGTCACTGTTCACTACACCATGACATACCTATGTTCACGATGCAATTATTTAGGTACGATGAATCAAGCATAACCTATTCAAGGTGTGTAGCACTTGCAAGGTTTCAAATTAGAAGGAGCTAGAAGGAAGGTGAATCCTGAGCCTGCAGTATATAGAGAAGTTTAAAAGATATATAGAACATACATATATTTTCCACCTCTCTAATATATCAATCACGAGCACTACGTGACGTCTTAAAACTTAAACTTTAATGATGTTTGCTTACGATTCTTCAACGAACGATTGCTTTGTTACGTTCGCTATTTCCGCACATTTTTAAGTTGTCATTTCTCACAAAATATGAGTATGCATTATAACTTCTTATCTTGATCAAATCAATGTAATAATAAGTAATAAGACGTATGGTTTAGATATTATAATAATATTATATGGGGTGTGGTGTACATCTTATTGAACAATCAGAAAAGTAAACTTTTTCTTTATAACGGATGAAATGTAACTGCGATAAATGAATGAAATTTCCAAAGAATATATTTTATCAATGGTTGTTTTTCTTGATGAGCAATAATTGATAATGAATAAAATATTATAAAATCATAATGGTATTTGCCTTTTGTATATACACTACTGGCGACGGATGAGGTAAACTGAGAATTGTGCAGCGTCATAAATATCATGATATCATGAATCGTCGTCCTTAGTGTCGTCTTATGTTAGTTAGCCTTATGTTAGCGTAAGGTTTGTCAGTTTGTGTTACTTTGCTCATCTTAACTCATCTTTACTTTTAATGCTAACTATCACAAGAAATATGAGACATCTCGCACTGTTGTATGCTTATAATATGTAGGGTCGTGATCACATTAATATATTATGATCTTGTACATTAAATGACACTATATACACAATGACATTATCTATATATTATGACAGCCAAAACTAGTCACTTCGTTACATGATACAATAATAATAATATAAAACTACGATACGCACGAACAGTAATCGAAATGTATCATCGTTTGAAAAATGCATGTTGTTCTCATATTCTCATGTACGAGGTTTAAGTCTCAAGTGTGTAGACAGATAATAATGTTGTAAATTGTTTTTATCTTGTGAGCAGATATCTAATCTAATCGAGGGAGCTTGATCTTCATTCCAACAATTCGGAACTTAAAACAGTACTGGATGAATCTTTTCAAAGTCAGCATGATGTCAACTGCAACCAGCATTCCCCTTATATTACGATTGGTCAATGAAACCACTTCCATAGTAAATGTCGCCGGAAGTATTGTGAGAAAGGTGATGCTCAGTGGAAATCTGGACATAGTGGATAAGGTAAGGCTACACAAATACAAAAAATGGGTCCTTGAATTCATATTTCTTTATAAACTCGCAATGTTACGGCCTCTTATTTCCATATTGATTGTGAACTAATGTATTAATTAAATGTTACATTAAAAGGACTTTGAAGAGAGTAATTAAATTAGTAATCACGGTATAAAATAAAAATGTTGTACATTACAGGGTACAAACGATCTTCAGACCAAGGCTGATCGTGCAGCACAGCAATACATCGTACAAAAATTGTCCACTAATTTTCCAAAGGCATCTATAATTGGTGAAGAGGGCAATGACATTAACGAGAGTCTAGGGGGTCTGATTTCACCAACTTCTCCTAATTCTACATCAATACCTTCTAACAGATTTCCAGAAATATTAACGAAAACCGTTCCAGATCACATCAGTAACATATCGGAAGATCAGGCACGCATAAGTCAATTAATATCATTGCAATAAATAAAAAGGGTCTGTTGCAATACAACTTATTCTAACATTCAATTTTATATAGGTTGTTATATGGGTCGACCCCTTAGATGGAACAAAAGAATTTACACAAGGTGATTCCCTAATTCAAATTATAAAATAGTTTACGATACATACACGTTTTACAAAGAGAAAACTTATTCTTGCTGTTCTACAAATGCTTGAATCTTTAACCTAGGACTGGTGTCTCATGTTACCGTTCTGGTTGGAATCGCCGTGAATGGTACTCCAATCGGTGGTGTCATACATCAACCCTTTTACAAAGTCGGAGAAAATATGCAAGGAAGAACATTGTGGGGCATTCCTGAAGTCGGCTATGGAGGTTTTACGGTAGTACCACCCCCAAAAGGAAAACGTATTATTACAACAACCAGATCCCACGCAACACCTTCCGTGGAAGCTGCTTTGACAGCGCTTAAACCCGATGACGTACTTCGAGTTGGAGGAGCGGGTCACAAAGTACAAATATATATTTTGGAATACTTCAAATTAGCTGGAAGTGATACAGTCTTGGATAATATTGTCAATTCTCAAACCCACTAATCCTAGGTATTGTTACTAATGGAAGGTCAAGCACACGCATACGTATTTGATAGTCCTGGTTGTAAGAAATGGGATACGTGTGCTCCAGAAGCTATACTTACAGCTATTGGAGGAAAACTAACTGATATGAATGGGGAGCCATATAAATATCATAAAGAGGTAACCGTAAAATTAGTTTTTATCAGTACATGTCAGTGCTATATATAATTAGAAGTATTTTTTAGCATGTGATATATAGTGATATTTATGGTTTGTGCAAACAAAAAAGGCATTAAGTACGCGATTGAAGACACATTTCTTAAATTAAAATATTTTATAATATAAATAAATATGTTTATAATGTGATTCCCCAACAATACAGGTTGAACATAAAAATGATAAAGGACTTCTTGCCACTGCTCCAGGGGAGGACCATGATTGGTATATGCAGTGTATTCTACAGACGAAAAAATAACAATAGGGATCCTAAAGCTCACCGCTGACGAAAGCATGGACCTTTTTCTCGGATGATATCATATGAGCAGCTCTTTCTGTACCAACTATTGCAGATAAACGTGGAGCATCATATTTACAATAGATAGCATTCACACTACTGTTCTTCCGTAAACGAACTCTACGATTTTGAAAACCTTCCTACAAAGCAATAGAAAAAGTTTGTGATGATAATTCCAGAATTAAATTCCATGGTGTAACAAATTAGTACAATAAAATAAATTGAAATAAGTCTCACTTGAATGAAATCGCATAATTCAGAATAAAAATGAGGATTCTGGGGAAGTTGGTAAAAAATTATATGACCAATTCCTTTAAGACGAAATCTGCGGAAGAAATGTGCTCGTTCTGTGTACAGCATGAAATGATTTTGATTATGAAAAAACAAATCTCTGGCTCGAGCGATTTTCTTGTCCTGAAAAACAATACCAGAAATTTTGAACAATTCTATCTACGTTTTTGAAATAATTAATTGTTTTGAACTTACCTTAGTGTATTCACAAATCTGAACAAAACTAACTTCTTCTCGCTTAAAATAATTTCGTAGTCTAACGAAATCAAAATATGATGATACAAATATCAACGTATGGCTCATCAGTCTATCCGTAAAGTTAGGTAACACTTTTTTGACAAAGAAATCAAATCTATTGTCGTCTACATTCTGAAGGGATTCACAGTCAAACTGTTGAAAGACCTGAATACAAATGAATTTATATATAGTCCAGTATGAATTTTCACCCAGGAATTGATACAACGTTAACTAAATTGTATTAAATGAACTCATTTGTATTAAAAGGGTTACCTGTGGAAGCTGCACTGTTACATGACATATACTGCCTCTAAGAACTTGATTGACCACTTTTACACAACCAGAAAAATTTCTACAATATCTGGAAAATAAAGCGTTATGCTCTGGGCACATATACGAACTGAACATCACAGTTTGACAATAATATTTTGTTAATCCATCTAAAGCCCATGGTCGAATCCTTCCAAAATCAGTCCCATGAGTCGTTACTGGTTGAAGGTGCATATGCTTCATAATATGAAGCACATGATCCCAATTCTAAACAATTAATGAAATTTCAATAAAAATCTTGTATCGAACTATAAATAACGTATTGGTAAAACTATATTTATGTATATAGTGGATCTGCTATAATTACCTGCATCAAAAATACATCGGCCTGATCCATAATTAGCAGTTCCACTGAAGATAAAAAGTCGTAATCACGATCTCTGGAATCAAGCAATGAGTATTACATGTTAAATTAAGCTACAATTAAATATGTTTTCTAAAGTTTATTGCAACTTAAGGGAAATAATAAAATAATAGTGGTTCATTACTTTTCGCCCTCTGCTCCGATGATCATACGCAATCCAAGAGGAGACGCAACGATAATGTCCGATGAGTAAAATCCTGTATATAACTGCAAATTGCGAAAATTGTTTTAAAAAAACTTAGTTTGCTACACATTAAATCCTATAAAAGAAAACATGACAAAGAATATCAGCAATAATACCTTGACGCTTTTTTTCGTAACGGAAAGGCCAATTTTATAGTTATCATCACAGTTGCCTCCAAATGTTGTCATGTAGTCTTCAGGCTTTGGATTAGTTTTGGGTAGAAACAATGTAGTACCTCCGTATTCTTCGATAAATCTCTTTTTATTTGCAACTGCACCCTTCTCTTCGGTAAGTATTATTGAAATTAAAGTTTGAATAATTTTTAAAGCACTGTCTTTAAATGGGGCCAATATTAAAACTTTTGGTCGCACAAATCCTTGGTCTCGATATGCTTCTGGAACTTCAACTTTATTTGCCATTTTAGCATTGTGATGAACTATTCTATTTCTAGTTTTCCATATATGATTTGCTGCATGCAAACAATAAGCCTGAAAACACCCAAAGTACGAATTAATAGGTTGAATTACATTTTTCAGCAAAGATCTGTAGTTGAAGGCACTTAACAGTTTAATTTAAGTTTTGTTCAAAGAAATTTTCATCATTATGAGTGAACATACTTTTATAAAATTGTTTTTCTTACCACTCTAAGCGCATCTGCATTTTGAAAATTTCTCTGTGCATAATAAACATCATAGTAATCCGATAATACTGAAAACACTTCTGTCTGTAGAGGCGTTAGTGGCTTTGAACAACTTTCTTTCTCGATGATGGCCTGTAAAAATAAAGTACAGTATTATATTATTTCACACCACAGCACACAAAATCCATGCACAATCGCAAAACATAAAAGACAACCGATATTCGTTCATGCTGTTAAGTCAAAAGCTGTGCTTATTTACCTGATTGGCAGTAGATAAATTAGCATGCAGTTGTTTTTTGATGTGAAGCTGTTCCAATGTTAAATCCTTAGGCGGGTTATGATGAGGATGTGCCACAGAAATTTTGGGACGTTTATCAGAAGATAGATCTAATTTAACTTTGGTTTTGTTATCACAATCTTCGGAGACATTGTAATCAGGGCTTAATCCACTGTAATGAAACTGTTCTAAGCAAGGCCATTCCATAACCAAATTACTTTTGTAAGGTTTTTCAGTCTTTAGCCCCTGTTGCATATTTTCATTCATTTGTCTTTCGAAGTGTTTCATGAACGGATCTACCGCATCTTCTTGAAGAAGGACCTCATCCTGAACAAAAACAGACAATTAATAATATTTGATAAATTAATATTACATATCTTGCTTTCACTTTAAAATGTAAGGCATTGGCATGAATTGCTGTAGATATTAGTTTACGTTAAGTTCAGGATCTATTTCAGCATCTTCGATGACAGTTTCGTCTTCATTAATGTTTTCGAAGTCAGATTGGGCATCTTCAATTTCATTGTCAACCGAGCTTTCACGAACGTCATTTTGATCTTGAGGGACTTCAGTTTCATCATCATCGTGAATATCGTCTAAAATCGAATCACTCTCACTTTGGGATTCTTCAGATTCTAATTCAGAAGCTTCGTCTTCTTCTGAGTTGGCAGATTTAATATCAGAGTCAGGCACATCATTCTCCTCATCAGATTCAGCTTCGCTTTCACTTACTATTTGGACAGCTTTTTTGTTAATTTTGTCTCCGGAATAAACAGCTAGAAGTTGGTCATACGGAGTAAATTCTTCTTCACTTTCAGAAGAATCATCGCTTGGGACGTTTCCCATTCGGTTATTGTTATACTGGCCTCTTCCTCTGTTTCCACCTCTACCACGAGAGGACTTCCAATCAAATTTGCCTCTTTTGCCGGATGTCGGGCCAAATTTTTCTGTGTCCTCACTGGGATGTTGCTCCCCAAACTGCTGCATATGTGATGCATTCTTTCTTGAAATATCGGGTCTATCAGAACGGCCACGTCCACCACCTCCTCTCCTAAATCCTCGACCCCGTCCTCGTGAAGGACCACCACCACCACCCCGTCCTCGTGAAGAACCACCACCCCCACCACGGCCTCTTCCCCGACCCATTGTAAATCAGCAACGAAAACTTCCTTTTCGTTTTAGTGAAATCCCTATTAATAGCAATCTGATGACCAAATGCTTTTTTGACGGAAAATGAATTGGTGTGCTTAGTACAGAGACGCGTTTATTTAAACTGCAAACTGTAACACAACATTGTCACAAAAATTAAATTGACATTCATTAATTATTACATATTACTATAACTTACTATAATAATATTATTGTTAAAATAAGTCAGCTAAAAAACAAAATCTATATAGTACAATTTAAATGGTTAGAAGTATTGGTTTTCAGAAAGCCACTTTTCCTTTCCCCATGCAATCTCTATGTACCACTTTCACTACTGGGGAAAGATTCGTATGCTTTCACCCAATCCTTGTACGGGTAAGCTTGGAAATTGTTTCGTACACGACTTGTATTTTAGGCAAATTACGAAATTATAAGAAACAAATGTTACCTACAAATGAATTGTCAATTGTCCAAAGACAGACTGATGGTAATAAAGCTGCCTCTAAAGACAACACTGTCCATATCCATGAGGAAAGTAAAAGACCGACAAAACGTGACAATTCGAAACTTAAAAGCCAAAATAATGGGGAGCGGGCCACGTGCTTTCACAAAATCAGCGGGCCGCATTCGCACACTGTCTAGTATCGCTAATAGCCTTTGCTCTGCCACCTTTACTACTCAGAAGTAACTAAGAAAGTAAACAAAATGACAAAAATGTCATAAATGAACAACCAACCTACAAGAATGCAGCACCCTGAATTGCGTATCAGAATTGTGTTGTCCCTTGTACACAGGTGATGGAGCATGTAGTACATAATTACGGTTGGGGCCAAACTCCGAAACAAACGGTTCTCGATTTTCATCTTTACGGTTCTTCTGGAATCTGAACTGGATTGTTTTTATAGTTTAAAAATCATCATATTAATAATAATATTATTATTGTGAAATGTAAGAAATTGTCCAGTCTGGCCCCAGAGTCCAAACGCAAATACGGATAGTTTTTCATAAAAATTACTAACGATAACGAAGATGCACCAAAGATCCCATTCAATTTAGTTGTGAATGACAGTGCCAATAAATATATGTGGTGGTAGTGGTATTTGCAAATGCGTATAGACACAATCATGAGAGTATGCATTAGTATATAAAAATAATACGATTTAATCATTTTGGATTCATATTTCAATGTTTATAAAGAAACTTGACAATTAGCTACTTATTAGCGTGCTGCAAGTTTTCAATGTTCATCTAAGATATTCATGAATAATAATGTGTAATAATAATAAAAGTATTTACTTACATGAAAATATAAAATAAAACGTCATGATCGATACATGTTAAATTGTTAATTCTTAAGGTTTGTTCTGTTTAGAAGTATTGTTGATTTGGGAATTATTTTCTTATGGTTCTTTAACACGATATACCGATACACGTTAATATTAATACGTATTACATGGTATTACGTTAAGTATTGGGTATAATAAAGGGTAACGTGAGAAAATAAAAATAAAATTATCACATACTATTATAGGTATTAACTTATAATAACATGCATTGTGTATCATATTTTAGTTCAATTTACGATTTATTTAAGTACATTTGATAACATTTTGCTGCAACGCATGGGATATCTCACTTTTTGTACAGATGAAAGTGACTTGTTTTGACGTTTTATGAATACGTGACATCGATAATCTATATAATAGATTTGTAAATTGTAAATGAATTCTATTTGGAGAGTACCAAAGATTACAAGCAATCCAACCAGATTCAAAATTGTAGATCTTAAATTCTATAAAATATATTAACACACAGACACAGCCAGAGTTTAGAGTATGACTGAACTGTATAATATGCTAATAATGCATTTACATTTATTATTAATCACATTACCTATTCCACTTAAGACTTTGATATATTATAGTTGTTTTACTCCCTGTCATTACATTTTGGTTTGTATTTGTTTTAGCTAATAAATAAGAATCTTAAAGACTGCGTTCATTCAAAAGAATGCTGGCTTTAGTTTTTACATTTAAATTATATTATAATAGCTAAGTAGTTAATATATATAATTACAATTATTTTAATAAAGTTGGTCAGACAGTCCAACCGCAATAATATGTGTACATTAAAACTATGTAATGAACACAGGAAATGTGGGAAATGCCATATTTATAATTGATTGGTAATAGGGCATTAACATAGTAAATTAAAATTGTTTTCTCATCTGGTATATGCAATGGCAAACACTTCGAACATAAATTCATTAGTGAATTGCGGAATTGCGTCTTCCGCCTCTTACTTAGTAGTTTTAGTTTAGCTCTGTCAATCAGTCAGTCAGTCTAGCCAGGCAGCTAGGGCAAGTTTTACGTAAATGTGTGTATAGCTGCATAAACATAAATCCGTATCTTTGTAAACTTCGTACTTTGTATTTGTATGAATTGTGTTGTGGTGTTGGTATTTTGTATGTGATTGTGTGCATAATTTCATATTCCCATTCCCACTTAAGTTACTACTGCTGCTGTTGTATAACTCTTTAGCAGGGCTAAGCGTAAGCGTAAGGGCATAATATAAAAATGTAACTGTCAGTATCAGACTTGATAGTCAGACACTCAGACAGAGACTAGCTCATGGCACAGAGTGCAAGTGTGTGTGTATTAGTCTGTATAGAGTATAGAGAAAGAATAGAGGCACTTAAAGCTTAACTATATACCTACTAGTGTGTAGTTTAGTATAAGGGCCTGGCCTGGCTGGGCTTGTTGGAATTGGAGTCATACTTTTATACATATCTACAGCAAGAAAATAATGATATCGTACGTATAGGTAGGTATTGTTTTATATGAATGTGTGTATATAGTTGGCTGTTGTGTGTAGCTCTTGAGGTTACTAATAGCTAAAGAGCTCATGTGCAGAAGTGAATCAAACCTGGAGCCGAATGGCGACCAGTTGACAGTAGGGAAAGAGTTGGTTTCAAAATTTTGCTGATTTCACTTGTCCAGTAGTGACTTGGACATCGAAAGACTATAGAAATCCAGCTGAAAGAAATGATGAGTGTTCTAAAAGTGTGAGACGAGCCTTGACACGGTCAACAGTGGCGGGAGTGATGTCGTAATGGCGTCGATCGGCGGTGGCGGGGAGGCAGGCAGCGGCCGGGAGGAGCTCAAGAGCCAGTTTTCCACTCGAGAGGGTACTTACCGACTCGCCTCCGCGGTCGAATTCTCCAGGACCACTCGGCCCGTCACCTACGTGGCCAACAATACAACCCCCGCCCCAGGAACCAGCCCGCCTGTTCGTGTTTCCTTCATTACTCTGATGGGTGCTTGTGGACCTGCAACAACTAATCCCACGGCTACCTCCCCTTCTGGGGCACCTAGCGGCAATGGTGACCATTTGGTAGACTCCCGGTCTAATTCCCCCTTTCCGACATCAAATAAAATATCCACATCTACAGGCAATAGTGATTCTTTACTACTTCCCGAACAAGATTTGAACCTTGATCTTTACACAACGAACCATCGTATTTGCTTAAATTTGGGGAAAGAACTTTTTGTTTATCCGTACATGGGGTGTCGTAAGGTAATTACAAATTATTCTCCTTTACCTATTCTGTGGAATATATAGAGCCAGACAAACATTTTTTCTGATTTTGTTAAAATCTTAAACCCAAGTTAATAAATAAAGCTAAGTTGAACATTTATGACTGCATGTTCGATGTATCAGATATTTAATTCAAAATTAAAACTTTCAATTTGCCTACGCATTATAATCACACGATTAATTTATCAGTTAGCTAAATTGCTTCCATAATAAGTTCTTTTTTACTAAATATTTACATATGTTCCATATTATTATGTTTATAAAATATTGCTGGTTTTATTGTAAGAATCATTCAATAAGAATTTGTGTGCTTTATTTTTCAGCCCGTCGATATAACGAAACCAATAGACAAAAGGGTATATAAAGGGACGAACCCAACTTGTCATGATTTCAACGCGATGACTGCTGCACAGGAAAGTTTGTTTAGCCTGTCTCTTCTCATTGGCTTCTCTGGAGGACAGATTCAATTAGTAGACCCTGCGACCAAGGAAGTCAATAAACTCTATAATGAGGAAGTATGTCATTAATTTCTTGCTACTTACATTTTATGACTCTTGTTTGTAACTAATAATCATAATAATAGAACCTATCTCTAAGATATGTACCAGCTTCATAGTCTATATGAAGTATTTACAATTTACACAAATTCTTTTATTACGAAAATATTGTTCGATTATTTTATGTCGTTTCGTGCTTATGACTAATAACATATATTGACAATAAAGTCGCTATATTATATATGCAATATATTTCATATAATAATAACGTCAAGTCAATTGATTATTGTATAATTTAATGCAATGTTATAGTTATGTTTTAATTGTGCATTGTGCCTATATTTTATTAGTGAATAATGATCAACGTATAGACTTATTCATTATTCATTCAGCATTTATTTATGACAACTCATAAAGTTGTCTAAAGTCCGTTAAATGGGTTACAGTGACATAGTGTTTACAAAGTATAACTATATTGCCTTATTGAATTATGGATTGAGGATCAGTGGAATAATTTTATGATGTTTTTTTGAATGCTGGTTCTTGTTTTCTGAGTATCTATTCTTTTTTCAGAGAGTGATAGACAAAACGCGAGTGACCTGCATACGGTGGGTACCTAGCTCCACTGTTATGTTCCTGGTGTCTCATGCAAGTGGTCACATGTACCTATACAATGTTGACAATTCTTGTGGGACGACTGCTCCCCATTACCAAGTCTCTAAACAAGGTCCAGGATACTCCGTTTCTAATTGCAAAAGTAAAACTCCTCGAAATCCAATCACGCGATGGACTCTTGGTGAAGGTGCTATTAATGAATTTGTATTTTCCCCGTGTGGACAATTTGTTGCTGTAGTCTCCCAGGACGGTTTTCTGAGAATATTCCGGTAAGTTGAGTTTTAAAAGAATGATATCAACCTTCAGTACCTCCCGTATGCTAACGCTTTTATGAAAATATTTTGCAATTTTTGAAGAGATGTGTATTTAATTTAATTTTGAAAATTTGTGCACAGATACGACAGTCATGAGTTAGTTGGTGTGACAAGGTCCTACTTTGGTGGGTTGTTGTGTGTTTGTTGGTCGCCTGATGGTAAATATATCTGCGTTGGAGGAGAAGATGATTTAGTCACTCTTTGGAGTTTTAAAGAGCGACGAGTTGTTGCACGAGGACAAGGGCACAAGTAATATACATATAATATATTTATTGTAATAAATCAAATCATATTGTAAATACAGTATTTAATGCGGATGTTTTTATATTTTTAGGTCGTGGGTGTCGGTTGTGGCATTTGACCCTTTTACAACTACTTATGGTGATATGGACTCAAGTGAAGACTGTGGTGGTGGCGATTCGGGAGTTGGAGTGAATCGGCATCACTCAAATGACTGTCAGTCGTCCGGTGTATTTTCATGTGATTCAGTAACCACGTCCGGAACAGGTTCGACATCAACGACCCTTCATCACTCATCATGTGTATCTTGTTCCTGTCAACAACAAAACAGTTCTAGTGGCAAACAATTAGTGAATCATGTGAATAGCACTTGTTCGACTACGAATTGTAATACGTCTAATTTTGTGCCGCGTTCAAATAGATACAGTAGAACTTCTGAAAGTCTGAGACTCAGTGTCTCAGAGCCGTCATCAACGCGAATCCCTGCGTGCTATCGGGTTGGTTCAGTTGGACAAGACACTCAGTTATGTTTATGGGATTTAACGGAAGATGTACTGAAGCAACCTTTTGGGAAATCTCGTCCCTCATCTAAAGCACCAGGTGATATGAGTCCTTGTACTTCAACTGTCCATTCCAATTCAAAAATAAGCAATAGTCACCATCATCATACGCCTAGCAGTAGTAATCCTAATTTGCCAAATCCTACTTCCACAAATATAAGCAATTGCACTTCGTCTGCAATAAGTAGTTCCTCCACACCGTGTAATTCTGTGACACATTCAATTGACAAAGACGATTCCGGTGCAGTTCTTCTTGTACCAAATAATATTAGTAGTGTAAGTGGGACACAGGTTACAGGTTCAATATCTAATGTAAATTCGTTAGTCGCGGCGGGGAGCAATTCTTCCACAAATGGCAATGGAACAAACTCTCAAAACTCAACATCTGGTCATAGTCATAGTATCTTGTCTCTCCGATTCGGAGCCTTGAGCTTTGGCAGTGGTGATAAAGACAAGGAGAAAAGTAAAGACAAAGAGACCAAGGAGCATAAACGGAATTTCAGTTTAGGATCTTCGAAACCCGACAAAAACACTGCTCTTAGTTCCAAATCCACCGGAAATGCTGCACTCAGCTTGGGAATCAACGTCAGTTTAGAAGATCCTTTGAAACTCATCGGAACTCAAGCGTGTCCGCGGCTAGACGAATGTCCTTTACTCGAACCCTTGGTTTGCAAAAAGATATCCCATGAAAGGCTGACTTCTCTTGTCTTCAGGGAGGAATCTATAGTAACTGCTTGCCAAGACGGAATAGTTTGCACCTGGGCCAGACCTGGCGACGTTGTTAGTCAGTTATAATAATATTATTATTAACTATTTAGAAGAGTTTTCATTTGGATATTCAAAGTAATTGAAACGGATAACATCATAAATAGATTCTATTATTTGTTTATTACCATTCACATACGACATTGTTGCTAATTATATCCTCCGTTGTAATATTTATGTATATTCCATGCATTTAACAAGTTCGCCATCTTGCCAGTTGTATTAATTGAGTTTCTCTTCAGGAATGCCATTTGGATTTTGAAGATTAAACGCAGTATAATTAATCATGAAAAATAGTAATTCTATCTAACCCTCATATCTTGGATTTTTTGTAGTGCAGCTCTGTTTTCTTTTTTCTTGTCAATCAGTATCAGTTCCTCTCTGAACTCAATTTCGATTGCCGAGAATTTGAGACCCGTATTTTATAAATTATTTTATAAAACACCGATTTTTCGGGTATAACTTAATGTAGTTATACGTAATATACTATACTATACACTGCAATCTGCAATAAAAGTGTGTTACCTTTGAAAGTGTACGTGAATGATATGTAAACTTGTGAAAATGACACTTAAGAATAATTCCACTGAAACGTGATCATTATAATCATTACAATATGAATTTCGGATTATATACCTATGTATTTCGTATGCCTTACATTATCTATGCATCTAAACCTCCATAGGTACTTCTATTAATACTTTACAATAATATCTTCATTAAATACTGAACTAAAACCTGCAATAAGTCAATCTCCTATTTATATTGATTGTGACGATATAGTACATGTTATTCATGAATGGTTATTTATTTTGATGATTGAAGTACGATTTGTGCATGTCCAACAATTTTTAGAAAAGCCCACCTGTAATGTAATCAAATTACATTGAGCAGTGCAGATTATAGAAATGATGTTGAGCTATAGGCTATTAGGAAAAGGCTTATTAGCAAGCTTTGCAGAATTTAGCTGCAAAATTAAGTCTAAAATTAAACTATTGTACAGCTAAGGTTTTCGGAGTATCAGACCGAACAAATTAATGGCACGAAAGTGTTCTCAGAGACTTTTAGTACACCAGAATGACCAGATACTTTTTAGTAAACATAAAGTTCATTGCCTTATTTATTATTTTTATTTTTATCAATGTTAAATAGTATATACCAATAATGGCTTGTCCCACAACATGTCAGTATGGCTTACAAAGATGTTAAAGAATTCTTACTATAGTAAACGCGAACTTGTTTTTCAGCATTTAATAAACCCTCTTTGAAGTTTCCTTTGATCCCATATCTAATTCACAATCTTTTACTCTGTTATTTTAAGAAAAATACTTTGTGCGTGCTTGTAAGATCAAAATTGTACTATTCATTCACTGTATCAAACTCTCTTATGACTTTAACCTTTAATCTTTTTAATAGAGCAATAGGCATATAGTAGTATTGCCTATAGAAATAGAAGGCGGGATAATTTCTTAGACACGTTAAACCAGATCGTTTGATACTCCTTAAATAAAAGTATAAAATTGACTCCAAGAAGGGATGACGGAGTAGATAAACTCACTCAAATATTATAATTTATACAACTATGCCTTGGTATTGGTACTAGTCCATTGATATAGCGATTATTTTAAACGTTTGAATTTTACAGATATTGTATTTATGAGTAATGTAAGTAAAATAACAGCAATAACTAGTTTTTTGAGAATGATTTGATATGAAATATGAACTTGCAGCGTTACATTGCATGTTGCATTAGACAGCAGATCTACTAATAATTTGAACCTTCTGTATAGTACGCTAAATTTTACACTTTTTAATAAACATATTGTGTCGATAATTTTCATTATCTAAATGGATTGGCTTTCCAAACACTAGTTAGTTCTTTTGAGATGTAAAAGTAAAACGAAATTAAAATTCTTTTTGTTTGCTTTACACTGTATACTTGGAGGCTTAAAAGTCTCCTTTTCTAGATGACTTTAATTCGGCCCAAGACTGAATTGGTAATAATAATTTACTGACATTTAGATTGGGATAACTGAAAAGATCCAGTGAATGAGACAGGTATATAATAAGTAATAAGCTGTAAGCCAAAAGATACAATACAATAGACTCACTATCAGTAATAATTATATCGTCTATGGGTACCTACAGTAAAATTAACGTTTAAAAGTCAAAAATTCTATACGTAATACCTTCCTATGGATTAAATTGCAATAAAATGGAACCTGGAGGGTATTTAAGGTAGACGGACACGGACGTATAATAATGAAATTATGTTATTGGTGATGTTATCACTGTAGACGGTCATTATTCAAAAAGCCATCGGATTTTTCATTCATTCCACTATTTTTTGGTTTTATTACTAGCTAATTTTTAGTCATGTGCTGCGGTAGCTTTCGTTATTATAATATGTACAATAGTATTTATATATGCTTAATATTGTTATCATGATTGAAATCTTAATTTATCTGTTTTTACTTACTCTTTGCATTGCATTCATGGAGCACAATAATTTTGTGTTGCAAATTGTCTTGCAATACAATGTATGTAACTGCATGTAAGCCGTCAGTTTTAAAGTTTTGTTTTATGTATTTCCGTACACGAAATACCAAAGTGTAAGTGGGTATAAGAGCTTCTGATCACTACAAATACGATAATGAATCGGGTTTTAATGTAAAAGTTGTTATTTTGGATTGAAGAATCAGACTGATGATTTAGGTACTCTACCTACCTTTAATTTGAATTTTTACTCTGACAGATAGGGGGAACAGTAGAGTAATGTAAGGGAAAATTTCGAGGAACTCTTTGATGCTAATTCTAAATAACAGCAAAATGTCGCATTCATTTACTTATTATTTGGAAGAATATGTTTGAAGATAACTTCTAGTACCTATAGAGTTTTTAGCATTTATAAATTGAAAGCATGATGCGTTTGTTTAAATTTTGATTTTATTCTCATGATCAATCAAGTTAATTATTTGTTATCTCTACTGTAGGTGAATAAATAAAGTACGATTTCCGGCGGATTTTTCGTCCGCCGGGGCGTTTGTCCAAGGTGGCCTTTAGTCCGTGTAATTAGAAGAACAATGGTTAGTGTTTAAATGTAGAGGAATAAGAAATTGGATTTGAGGACTAAAAACCAAAATTGTGTACTTTGTAGTCTTTTAGTTTGTGAAATAACATAGTACATGATACAGTTAAGTTGAAAATACTTTTTAAAATCATGTTTCCTGGTGGTAAGGCAAATAAAAATCAGAGAAGATCAGTGGGGAAATTGCAAAGTGTAATCTTCGTATTCTAATAAATAGTATCTGGTTACTGATGTAAAAGCTATGCTAAGAATTACGTTTGTGGTAAAACAGGTAAAATGGATGTGTGTCAAAAAGTAACTTCATACTATGCTGCAGAGAGACATTTTCAGCAAAAGAAAGACATGCATAAGAGGTATAAATAAATATGTAATGTGAGATGAAAGCCAAAGTTGTTCTCCTTAATTTTAAAGATTATTATATATCTCAAACTTTGTAAAATGTAATAATCAATCAATGTTACTGTTATCGATGTCATTGTAATTCTACTCTCCATTCAATAAGTACTACATAATATAAATACATACATACATGTTCATGAATATAACCTAGTAAAAACTATATTCTATAAGAGAATTTAATTGCAATAATGGCTATTTATTATTACGTGTAATATTATAGATTGTAATCTATAAGTAAGACAAATACATACATACAAATATGCAAAAAACTACATTTCAGTGACAGTGTACATTTTGTACATACATATAAAATATATTATTATTAATCTCATTTAAGAAAACAAAAGTTGCAGTGCAATTGCAATTTGTAATTGCAATCATTGCATTTAAATTGCAATGCTACCATACAATACACTATTAAGACCATATAACCTGACGCCGTGACGCCTGTTAATACCTTATATAGACTTATACTATTATATTATACCTATTCTATTAGTAAACACTAGTGGGATCAGGTTATAATAAGGTATGCAATTCAATAAAATCGGTATCACGACTTGTTATGAAATCTCCGTTCCTCAGCATTTTCATTTCAAACTCGTTCTTGACGTTTTTTGAATTTAGCATGCCTGAGTACTAAAAATAGACAATAATAGTATGCTTCTGCTAAATAGGCTGCATCAGAAAGCCTCCACTGTTACATTTTCACAAGAGAAAACCCCAAAAAAATCAAATTATCCGTAATGATAATCATTGTACGTGTAATTTGACTTTTACTGTAAGTACCTACATGATTTTATACTTACACTTTCACCAGCCGTACAAAGAGTGAAACGCGATTTTGGAATAATAAAATTCAATTTTATTATAGGGTTTCAATGTCGAAGTAATATACTACGTAGTATGTAAATTGTTAAAAACTGAGATTAGGTATACAGGGATGGGTACTGATAAGTATTTTATGGCTCACCATGCATGTATATACCTTTGTGTATGTTCACCTCTAGCTAACATTCCAAATTTTTCCTTTCCATCACCGTTACCAACTTTCACTTGACTTTCTTTTTAGCCTGCAATTTACACGGAGAAAGTTAGATGTGAACTTTTTAGTGCCCAGTCGGAGCTATGTATTATATCTATGTAACGTGCAACATTGTTTTACATGGGAAAATATTTTAATGAACTAAAGAAAAGCGTGGTCCAACATTAGGCATTTCGAAAAAAAAACTGCAATGGTAGTCGTTGCGGTGTGATGTTTTCACCAGGTATCAATAGGATAAAAGTGTATATATATACTATAATATTACATAATTTACGTTCCGAGAATAAAACCAAATGAAGGTTTGACCTGTGACATTGCAATGATGACTTAGTAAGTTTACACACATCATATATGATATTTAATGTTTGGAGAAAGTTAACTTTCTCCAAATGTAGATGTAAAAGTCTCTCAGTTAACTTCCAAGGTTCTCAGTTAACTTCGACTAGAGTTAGTATGAGTTAGTTTTTAACTCTTTTATTAGTAATACTAGGGAATTTACTTTATCCTCCCCAGTGTAATACTTCAAAAAATCGATATCAAAACATGAAATCCTAAATGACCAAAATAGTGTAATATCTTATATGACCCCGCGATGCTCCATGATCGGATATTAACATGTGTATAAGATGTATATGACAATATTATATGAAATATTTTTGCAAAATTACAAGTTGTTGAGCTTTTGACAGAGAGACGAGAAAGTTGAGTGAGAATGATTTGAGACAAACTTAATAATTTTTATTTGAATGTATATTTCCCATTAAACATTTATAACTTATAACATAACCCGGTCATGATAATTTATGTTGTTTGCATATTTACACGAAGTGAAGATCCTTCTGTCTGGCTCGAACAGTTCTCTCTTGATCTGTCTGATTCTGATCTAACGTTTTATGTGATGAATCTGATCATCAGCAGATCAAAATTAAAACCAAAACAGATACCCATACAAAAAATATTCTCTACAAACCTTTACAACTATTACTAGATTACTACTACTACTTCTACTTGCCGACACTATGCACTACTGACTACTACTGCACACGGCACTAGCCTGATGTTCTGATATACCTATCTATGTGTGTGAAAAAGTTAACACAGAGAGAATACTACACACAGACAGATGGACAAGCTCATTGTCATTGTCGGTTTTGTTATTGGGGGCTAGTGGGGAGACGAGCACCCCCTCCCTCCCCAAAAAGCAGGGGCCGCTCTCAAGCCGTTCCCCGATAGAGCCGACACCACTTCCACCCACGTTGCCGTTTCAATGGATTTCCATTCAAATGATTGTTCTGTGCCGTACTCTCGTACAACAACAACTATAGACAACGCCACATCTTTTCAAAAGTTAGAGATTGTTTTTGGAATGTTTAATTACGAAAAATATGTACAATTAATTGCAGTTTATTGGGAATTAGATTTCAGTAGGAGTAAGTTTCCGTAAGGGGGCTAAATAATTTAATTTCGTGTGATTTTGTTGCGCGTTGTTGTATGTTGACGGTTAGGGTTTTTGATTATGAATTTGTTGCAGAATACAAGCACCAGAGAGTGAGTACAACGAAATCACAAAGTTGCATTGAGAAACAAGATGGACCTCGACGGGACAAGTAGATCATCGTAAAAGTAAGAAGTCCAAGTCACACACATTAAGATAGAAGACAGCAAAGAGCAAATTGTTATTTATTTCATTATTCTGTTCCATTATATTTGTTGACAGCATAGAATTTGAATGTGAACCGAGCCCGTTGACTGATCAGGAGCATTAAATTTGACGTTTTTTTGGCATTGTATTATGTTGTATAGCCAAGGTCAGTCTGTGGGTCGTCTCTCCGTTTTCAGTCACCAGTCCAGTTTATTGTTTACTCTGGATGTCTGAGTACGGCAGTTCGTTTAGTTAATATTTACAGAAATGGCTTATAATTCTCTTTAACTCGAGGTCAGGTCCGACCAAGTCAGGTGTGCTACAGTGACTGGTGACAAGACTCGTCCTCATCGTTAAATTCCCTGGAGTTGTGAGTTACTTATTTTTCTCCGATATTAGCAACTGGTTTGTTGTTCTGTCCTTGCATTTGTTCATTCTTTTCTAAACAAGTGGCAAGCCACAGGATTAATTGCTAATTTTGTAGACTGGGATTAGTTCAAGTTGTGTCATCAGTCATTGGTCGTGTAACAGTTTAAGCGGGGCGGTCACCCTGGTATAGGTAAGCTCCGCATTTCCATTTGCAAAATATCAATATTTACAAAGTGAATTTAGCCGGGAAATAATTCTTTAGGCATTTGATGACTTTGTAGTGTTTGGGTGTCGCTTGTTTATAATAATAAGCTTGTGGGTTTCGTTTAGACATCAACGGAAGTGAAGTGATCCTTAATTTTGAATTTGTTTTGAATAGAGCACAGAGCATCAAATCTAAATCCGGAATCAGGACAAGATTGAGCTTCACACAGCATCTCCTCATCACTTCCAACTTCACAAGAGGAGAAAACGATTTTTAAATCTTCGTTCAAAAATGACAGACACAAGAAGACGTGTCAAATTGTACGCTCTCAACGCCGAAAGACAATGGGATGACCGGGGCACTGGACATGTATCTTCGTCCTATGTTGACCGCCTGAAAGGAATTTCTCTACTAGTCAGGGCCGAATCAGATGGTAAGAGCCTTCTTCATTCGTTTCGAATTTGCAGACTAATCGTATATTGATTTGGTGACCTGGCTGTGGCACCAATGTAAAATCGATGGCTGCGGACTTAAGCGCTTAAGAGGCAAGAGATTGAGTGGACATAAAAAATACTGATGAAGTTGTGCCTTTGCGGTTGGCCATTCATCTGTTCGCATCTGATTTACCTACTTCTGTCGTCAGCCTGTTCATGTCTCTTCAATCAGTATTTTGTAGTCGGCAAAATATTAACAAATGAAATGGTATTAAACCAAAATTATTAATAGTTTCATGCCTTATCTAACTCGCTAATATTTTTATTACAGGCTCCCTTCTTCTTGAATCTAAGATTCAACCAGACACCGCCTACCAAAAGCAGCAGGTAAAGCTACGTTTGAAATAACACTATTTGTAATTTATTGCTCTAAAGGTAAATAGTAAGATCGGCAAAATGTCATATAAAACACTGTCAATTTTAGGACACCCTAATTGTTTGGTCAGAGGGCGACAACTTTGACCTTGCTCTTAGTTTTCAAGAGAAAGCCGGTTGTGACGAAATATGGGAAAAAATTTGTCAAGTACAAGGCAAAGACCCTTCTGTAGATATCACTCAGGTACAAGATTTTATAGTGAGTTTTTAAATGTATATGGTTTCTTTTTTATTGTTAATTTCTAAAAGATTTTCATTTTACAATTGCTTGTCATTGTAGGACGTAGTTGAGGAATCAGAGGATGAGAGATTTGAAGATGTTTCCGACCCTGCACCACCTATAGAACTACCAACTCCTGAAATTTCACGCCTTGAAGATCTTCAAGAACTAGTGTCCAGTTGTTTGGCTGTGCCTTTGAGACGAGAAAAACTTTCCTTAGCCTTGGAACAAGATGGTTACATTAAAAAATTGTTGGAAGTTTTTCGTACTGCTGAACAAAACGGAGATAAATCTGCTCTACATCACCTTTACCATATTTTTAGAAGCATATTTTTACTAAATAAAAACGGAATATTTGAAATTGTCTTCTCAGGTAACTACCACTGTCTATCTATTTATGTTCTGTATTATGTACTTAAATTGTCTATAACATTTTATAAAAGTACAACTTTGTTTGATTTAGATGACTACATTTTTGATGTTGTTGGGTGTTTGGAACACGATCCTAATTTCCCTAATCCAAAGAAACATCGAGAGTATCTCAGGCACATTGCAAATTTCCGTCAAGTTCTCCCTATTGGTAATGCAGAGCTTCTTTCGAAAATCCATCAAACTTATAGAGTGCAATATATCCACGACGCCGTACTTCCCGCCCCTACTGCATTTGAAGAGAATATGCTTTCAACCCTTTCTTCTTTCATCTTTTTCAATAAAGTAGAAATTGTTAGTCTCATTCAGGTAATGATAAACGACATTTTTAATTTAATATATATAGAATCAATCAGCACATTAATTCTTAAACCAAATGACAACGTGATTTTATGTTGTAGGACGATGAGAAGCTTTTGAAAGATTTGTTTGGAGAACTCACAGACGAAGCTACCTCAGAAGGTAGAAGAAAAGATCTCATTTTATTCCTGAAAGAGCTCTGTGCCTTTGCCCAAAATTTGCAACCACAGGCTAGAGAGGCATTTTATAAGGTTGGTACTTAATTTTGAAGATATTTGTTTCATTATTTTCAATGATGACTATCACGCGCTGTGGCAAAGAGGAGACTGCGTTTTTCCTATAAGTGTTTAGTAATTTGTAGTTTGGGGGGATTCTAATGGGGGACATTTTATTATATTTTAAATTACTAAATGCTTAGTGGTAAATTGTAGGTGTCGTCCTTCATGTGCTAAGATTATGAGAGCTGAGAAAAAGTTTTGCTTGAAAATGCTTAAATGTATATTTTCTTCCATTGTTCTAATAATTTTGGTTTATTGTTTTCTAGACATTGACAAATCAAGGTGTTCTCTTGGCACTAGAGTTAGCTTTGCCGATTCCGGATGCTGCGGCCAAATCTGCATGTATAGATGTTCTCACTGCAGTCGTTGAATTTTCACCCACCATTGTTCGAGAGTATTGTCTTAATCAGGCGGCAGATGCTGACGACGTAAGAGTTAGGAAAATACTTTTTATCTCACAGAAATAATGATAAAGATGGAGTAAAACTGTTATGTAACGAATTTAAATTTTGTAACAGGACCAACTGCTACTTAATGTAATAATAGAGCAGCTGATATCCGATAAAGATCCAGAGTTAGGAGGAGCGGTTACCTTAAGTGGAGTGTTGAGGCTGTTAATAGATCCTGAAAATATGTTAGCTGCTCTTAACAAATCTGAGAAAGCGGACTTCCTTAATTTATTCTACAAACAATCCATGCATGTACTCATTGGTAAGGAATATTTTGGAAAGATTTTTGAATGAGACAAATTACAAATTAGATTTTTATTCAATGATGAATATCACGCGCTGTGGCTTAAGGGAAACTGTCAAGTTGAAATACTTATTGGCAATATTAGGGGATTTTGTTTTGATGTAAAAAAGTATATTCTTTGATGAGGTTTTAAATGGGTGTATGTCGCTATATTAGGTAATTCAAAATTGGCAGGTGTTGTCCTTCATGTGCTAAGATTATGAGAGCTGAGAATATTACTAATTATTATGTTATTTACTAACGAATTCCTTATAGATGTATCATTGCAGGACATGATTAAATATTGTGCTTTATCGATTTTTAGCTCCTTTATTGTCAAATACCGTCGGAGAAAAGCCTGAAAAAGAAGATTTAGCTACTTCCCAGCTTTTATGGTTGTTATTGGAATTATTAAGTTTTTGTGTCGAGCACCATAGTTATCACATCAAAAGTTATATTATTAACAAGGATCTAGTTCGAAGAGTTTTAGTTTTGATGCACTCCAAGCATACTTTCCTTGTTCTTGGTGCCCTTCGATTATTACGGAAAGTCTTAGCACTAAAGGATGACCTTTACAATCGATACATAGTGAAAGGAAACCTATTCGGACCCGTGATTGATTCTTTTATGAGAAACAAAGGAAGATATAATTTGCTTGATTCTGCCATAATTGAAATGTTTGAATTTATCAAAACGGTTAGTATTTATTTTTGGATTGCCTAAAAAAAATAACTTAAATTATATATATAGTACAATTATATTAAATGTTTTTTGTAATGCAGGAGGATATCAAAATGTTGGTGACTCACATAATGGATAATTACAGCCACCTGCTGGATCAGGTGACTTATGTGCAAACATTTAGGGCATTGAGGCTTAGATACGAACAAAACACGGATCGAGTAAAAGGAAGTGCCATTGAGAATGTACCAGCCCTATTGCGTAATAATCGATTCCGTCGAGATCCCCGTCAATTAGATGAAGATGAGGAAATGTGGTTTAACGATGAAGACGAAATTGAGGATGGAGATGGTGTAGTTCCAGCTAGTAGTTCTCCTGAAATGATAGGACGGAAAATTGATGCGGATTTAGACTCATTAGGTACAGGCAATAATTGTATTAAAAAAAGTTCGGTAAAGACATCTTGCTAATTTAAATGTAAAGTGTGTATAAAAACACCAAGTAGATTTAATATTGATTTGTAATGAAGGTAAACTGTTGGATAAAAAAGCTGACTCAATTGCGGCCGGTCGAAACTTAGGAAATCCCCTTAGCCCCCGATCCTCACCTTTAACTACAAACAATGCAGCGTCAACGTCGCCAACAATGAGCAACTCAAGTCCAACTGACGGCAAAACTGGCGTTGGTAAAAAGGTATGTGAATTACGAGAAAAAGAAAAAATAAATAAAATCATTACAATTTTGCGAGCTCTCTTTGGAATTTAACAAAGCATGTAGAGTTTATTTTTTGTATTACGTTTTTGTTGAAGTATTTGTTTCGTTTTAAATGTTTTATGGAAAATGAATTCGTACCGATTTACTATCATTGTGATTTTGTAGTCAATTTTTCAACAAATCTTTGCGACTCTACAGGAATCTGTCACGCAGGTTTGTCTCGTCCTGTCTTTTTTATGTCCAGCTGTTTGATTTCTTATGTGACCCTGTTTTTTATGTTACAGATTGGCCTAGTTGACTATGATGGAGATTCTGATGAGGAAGAGCCCGATGACACTGAAGATGGTCTCAGTTCTGAAGATAAGCCGGCCAAAAGACCAAGATTAACTTAATGCTTGTTGGTGGATAACGGACATTCTTTAGTTGTCATTAACTCAAGGCTCTCACTCCTGTTTACCTTTAATAAGTAGATTTTTTCGTTGCTTCATCCGACCTACACATCACCATGTACACACACCATAATATATTGTAAAAAATGTTAGGATAATATCCACAGATCAATGTAGCATAATGTTGTACGTTGAAGTTCAGGCCAGAAATGAGGACGTGGTCGCTCTCTTCCTCCTGCGTTCTTTTTGTAGTTTCGAATTATTAGTTTTTAAAGTCTTTGTTATTTATAAGAAGTAATTGTCCATGTTTCTCATAATGTATTTAGGTTTCATTTCTATGATTGTAATAAGGAAAACTAATAATGCTGATTATAAATAGACTTTGTATAACGTACTTTACAATTACGATAAATATATAAGGAATTCAATCCGTCTAGATAACCAAACATTGTTACTTCTTTCGGTTGTTATTATTATATATATTATTATCATTTATACTGTATAAAAATTAGTTTATGGTGACAATAGAAGTGTATAGCTTATCTTTGCCAAATTCTTTTAACCGTTTATTACATATAAAGTAATTTAATTTATAATTCTCGTAAATCGTAGTGAAACTAAAATAATAGTCTTTTCACATGTTTAGTTGCGTTGTAGCAATTTTTTTCGTATCTTCCTCACGGCAAAAAACAAATCACGAACGTATCATTTTGTATTACTCTGTTCAAAGACACAATAGATTATATTACTAATGGCTTGTAGTCCTTGTGATTGTTTGTAAATATATTTTAGTTTTGATTAAATCATCTTTTTCAGCAAAACAAAATTCAGGCATTTAGGGCTCTAGGTTTGTTTTTCATAGTATGCTAATGGATTGGGACCTGATGTTTACTCGGTTAGTTGTTTTACGACGGAACACTACAATATTATTATTAGCAATATATTTCACTAACTACATCATTATATTTACATTAGGACAAAACATACAAAACCATCATCTTTTTGAATGAACACATACATACATACGGTATAAAAGGTTCAAGGGTCAGTCGGTCGGATTTAGTAGCGAATTAAGAAAGGATATTATTATTATGGACTATTTACAATGAAATTGAAATAGTTTTTATCGGTCAGGCAATTTTGAGAGGTTCGTTGGTTTGATTACATTTTATACGGGGATCGTCTTCTACTTTGTGCTTTTGAATTTCACCCGATTGCCTTAGCTTAGAAAATAAGTATTACAAAATTACAAGTACGATGCAGCGAAACTGTCTTTACAATGTGAAGACACGAAATATTTACTAAGGATTATAAAACAGGAAAAATGCACAGTTCATAATTCTCATTTAACAGCAAGTAAGTACGTTAACACTGTTCCCAAAGTACTTGCTCTGTCTATTCACAAAAAGAAAACGTTCATATAAGAAGGCGTAAAATTACATGAGATGTTTTGTAATGCCTCTGACATGGTATTTCTAACTTTTCCGGATGGGTTTAGTTGAAAGAGCCGTTGCTCTAAAAGATGGTCGCGGTTGTTCATCTAAAATGTGTACAATTCATATGTAATAGACTCTAGAGGATAGTAACGACTAGATAATCTATGTAATATGTGTTTTACACTCTCTGCAATTAAATTAAACAGGGGAAAGGGAGAGGAGCTTGTAGAATGTGACTGGTAGATTTCATGCGTGATGTTGTTGCATTTTTTACACTAATTATTATCAGATTACATGAGTATTTGTTTCTTTGGGATTTCTTATTCAAAATCTTAGTCATAATTGAAGACATTATTATTACCACGCATTTAATATAGGGTTACGGTTTTTGATAATTAATTAACTATACTTTCTGCATTTATTATGCAGTCAAAAGCAATGGAAATTCGTTATTAATAATTCTTAAAGTTTTATGGTTTTCGTTGTCGTTTCGAATCTACGTGCATTTATTGTGTTTGTAAAAAGATGATTTCTGTAATTACTCACTTTGTGTAAATATATTTATATATATTAATTATATTTTATGCTTATCTGTTAAAAAGATGAAACAGTAAGGTACATGTAGACTTGTAGTTGACTAGAAGTATTAAGCAATTATTATTATTATTATTATATATATAGAAGACTTAATATTATTCTACAAAATAATGATCATAATATTATTATTGCATTATAAATGGTTACTTATAATATGTGCTGTAGTAATGATGATGTATTTCGATGTGTATGTATTATTATAGAAATAGGAGACTTCGTATACAAGTACAAGAAAATGCTAAATATAGGGAGATGGTTTTATCTTTAGGCTAATAATATTGTCGGGGATGATGATGCGTACATATACATAAAAAAGAGAGTTTGTCTGTCAATTATGACTTGCTTCTTGAATTAATACTGTTGTATACTGTGCATAATAGTACTCGTCGTACCTATACATATTATACCTAAACTATACACAATAGCGCAGACAGACAAAAGATAAAACCCTCGAACGACTGTCATGTAACTGTCAAACTTAAGTCTGTTATTAATTATTTTAAGTATTACTGTAGTGGAATCACAGTACATATACAGACTGTGTACTAAAAACGTAAATGTTGTAATTTACATCTTATTATATATACCTACCTGTTAATAGGATATGGCATAACTGAATTAATTATTAATGATAAGTTAAAAAACATAGCTCAGGGCAGGTAAACTCCTCTGGTCTGTTTCTTTCTCATATTCTGCCTGCCTGTATGTGTTACTGCGATGATGTATTATATTTATGTGTAACGACAACATCCTATTGTACAGTAATAATAGATTTGCAATAGATTTTTATAGATGTATGTCTGAAAGTAAATAAGAACTTAAATAAAAGCACTGTATTCTGTCTGTATCATTGACATTGACATCACTTTGTCATTTTCATTCCATCATTTTCTTATTTTGGTCCTCCTGTCCTCATTATCATTCAAACAGACTTTTCTAATGCAGTTTTGACAAATTAAGTGCATGCATTTAAGCATTTACCATTCCTTTATTTCCAAGTATACTTTCGCACAATGTGTACAATGAATCAATACGTTAGACTAGGGACTTGTTAAACTTAATTGGGAAATTAATGACATACCTATGCTATTATTCATAACAATATCTAAAATCACTAGACAAACATTGTAATCCGAATATCATATAAAATAGCATTAGCAATTGTTTGAGGCCCATTTAACAATTATTCCAACATTAATAACAAAAATGCACGACAGGTCAGATGCTTTTGGTTTCTCGTTAAAAGAAAACAGGGGAAAGTGAGCGTGTAAATATTGTTGTAATAAGTTGTACTTAAAGGTTATTAATATCGACTAAACTATAATGTATGCCATTAAAACGATAAAGGAGTAACCATATAGTTATGTATAATATAAGGTCCGTATGTTAACAACCCATTGTATAAATAAGCGACAGCAGGAGCTTTTAGGTTATCAGTAAAAGAAAGCTGGGTGAAAGTTGCGACAATATTTGCAATTGATCGAAGGAAGTTCATTGATGGCAGCTTTTTAGATATGTTTGTACAAGCTACAAGGCAGATATTTGAAAAGAAGAGAGAATAAACTGGAGAACAGAGAAGGAATTGGCCATTGAAAGTGTAATAATTATTTATCAAAAATCAATTCCTGTTTCAGCCGGTCTGCCAGAGCGCGTCTTGCAGCCAGGGCCTTTTCATTTGCTCCATTTGTGGGTATTTCCACTGATGTCATTGCTAATTTAGCTGCTCTTGCAGATTTGGGCCGGGCGGATTGTCCTGCACCGCCTGCTGCTTCGTTGTTAGAAAGTTGCTTCTCACGTTCCTTCTTTTTCAAGGCAACCAATTTATCCCGCTGTGAACGCAGGTATTCACGACGACGCTGGATTTCCTCTTCTGTTCCCACCATCGGCACTTCCTGCTGAATAATTTAAATGTTTTTCCTTATCATACACTCTTGTCTATGTCTCAGATGTCAAAACTGCCGTTTTTCCGAGCTTATGTCATTAGAAAGTTTAAGTCGCAATTATTTCTGAAGTTCTTGCACTATCTCCGTCATTATACGATAAAAATTACATGTACATCGGCAATTATACTCACAATGCTCGAGGAGTCCGGCGGAAGTTCATCATTTGGGACCTCTAATGCCTTCCGTACCGAAGTTAGCATTCGATGTTGTTCTGGAGCCACAGAGGCAATTTCAGCAACCGTCACTTCGTCCCTTTTATGTGAAGAACGATGGGAATTTTCCTCCGAAACTGGACTACTGCTCTCATCTTCCTCCAATTCCTTGTTTTCACTTTGATCGAGTGCTGCTGCATGTCTTTCTTGTTCCAGAATTTGACTGCAAGGAATATTACACACATGCATGATTGACTGAAATCCGAAATTTACTCCCACAATATATACCAAAAAAAACGGTACGAAAGCTTATAGTCATTAAGAACAAATCATGTTAAAAGTTCATACAAGTCACTAAAAGACAATGGAAATCGATAGTGCGATCAAGTAGTTGCGGAACAGTCTGTAAACGTTACAAAGCCTCACCTAAAGAAGTTAATTCACTATCACAGACGTCACTTTTACATTTGCATGCATTTCAAGCAAACTATCAAACTAAAAGTACAGTACCTATTTTTATCAAATCGATGCAGCAATGCACTATTTTTCTTACCTACCCAAACCAATTCATACACTACTTACATGATACGGAATATTTCAGAGTCTTAAAAGATTAGCTTGCTTTTTAGTTGCTAACATTATAGCCAGCCCCAAAGCTATATAATAGCAAAAATCATGACGCATTTAGACAATTCATTCTAATATCTTTCTTTGGATGCTTTAGTGTTTTAATAATGATCACATTCAGCAATTTCGATTACTAGTAAAGCATTTTAGACGCGAGTATGTCTGTATAAGAACTGCTATAATTGAAAGCTTTTTCTCTTTTAGCGAAAGTTGTCTCTGGTCTGATTTGGTTATAACTGAAAATAGCATCTTTCTCTCGAATAGCAATTTTTATAGACATACTTTGATTTTATAACAGTACAAAAACCGACAGAATGTAGTTAATTAGATTACGTCAGAAGCAAGCTTGGCTATTAGGAAAAAAGTCAATATGAATGAGATTGCCCCTTGACATACCTTGGCTGTGCAGACACAGATTGTGCAACCTGATCTTTATCTTTAGCAGTGACATTTTCTATCGTGATTGGTTCTTTTTGGTTAATTTTCAATGGAAGGGGCAGTACACTTGTACTCGAACTGGTAAAATTGGTTGCTGAAGAAGAATCTCTATGAAGTAAAATGCTTTCATACTCGGGCAAGTTTTCTTTGCTCAGTTTTCCACGTTTAGATGCTTTAGTTTTCGTGTTGGATTGGGAAAAAGTCTCATTGTGCAATTGCTCAGATTGATCTGAATACCTGATGACAACTTGAAGAAAATCCTCTTCGCTGTTATCTCCATCAGTTGATGCAGCATCTGTTGATCGAAGGGATGGTGACAGAACTCCATACTTTGCCACGAGCAGTTCTAATGATTGTAGTTGCAAATCTATATTCTTTCTGGTCATGAGACGACGAAATGTGTTAAAATCCTCAGCTGCCCAAAGTTGTTCTAAAGCTACCTGGGATATAAAACAATTTTATGAACATTATAACTCAAGACTCAAGTACTACTTTCTCCAACTTTTTCTAAGAGATTTAATTGGAATATTCTACATAAACATTCCGGGGAAGATGATCTACCTTAGTGACAATAGATTCTTGATGAGTCCTGTGAAGACCTTCCCCTCTCAATTGGCAAGCCTCTTCCACTTGCTCAGGAGATACTTGAAGATCTTCCATAAAACTGGTTAACATGTAGTCCACCAAAGTTTTATATTCTTCATGGATTTTCCTATATTCTTCTTCCTTCTCATCTGTCATGTTGCTGTAACTGTCGGGGTCAAATACTGCAAGAATTTTATAAATTTTGTACTGTTTTTAATTACATAAAATTGCATGTCTGTGGGTCTGAATCTATTGGATTATATTTCAATGTGAAGAATATGAAATGATACTCAAATAATTTTTAACTTACCAACAGATTTTTCTTCGATAAACCCAACCACAGGTAATTTCCATATTGGTCCGTGTAGAAAGTTAACCAAACTGTCAAAGACCCACCCATCTTCATCGCTCTGTACTTCGATATCAGACATTTTCCCCAAACTTAGGTTAATCAGACTCTTTCGGCGAACTAAAGATTTTCTGTTTTGTAAAATATATTTATTGTTTACGCCAGTTCATGAGATACTGATTGCTCTTTAGAATTTTCTCTTTCAAATCAATCCAGCCTGGATGTTCGTATATATACATGAGCTACTGAAACTTCTTGAGACTACTACTGCAATGAAATATTCAGCTCTCTGAAACGTAGTTTATGTTAAAGCAGTTTAATAAGTAATGGAAGGGCTGGGCAAAGAATATTCTTTCATGTGAAAGGCTCCGCAAAGAGTGGTGCACAGAATATCTGTCGGACTTTCGGTCAATGTAATGGTATATCCATAGCGCAACCAATCCCGAAATGTAGTCCAGGACGACTGGTAGCCAAACATACGGACAGACATGATCATATATCATCGATGACACACTCTCACCAGTCTCACCTGAATCTGAATACATTACTCCGCGTCCGCGTCCGCATTACATAAAAAGACTGTAAGTAGAGCCAATTCAATCCAATCTATGTAGAACTTTTGTTCAAACAGTTGAGATGTATGTCAAATTCCGAAGCACGCTATAAAACAAAACGATTGTTTATGCTGCATTTAATGATACCCTTTTTTAAGTAAATATTTATATCAGAGAAGATAATGAAGGATATGTCAAATGGTTTTCTTAATGCTCTTAAATCGAAGAACTATAAATTAAAAAGATATTATTTATAAAATGCGCATCGGAGCAACTCAATAATTTCATTTTTTCGGTATACATGTATGACCAGCCCAGCCGGTTAACTCAGGTTAAAAATAATATGATTAAAAATGCAATATTTAGCTGTAGTTATTTGTCAATAATATCCGATTTACGTTAATTTGGGCACAGGATGACATTTTGCACATATCACAGTCATTTATAGTCAAAATGCTAGATGAGAATTGTGCTCATTGACTCTGTATTCTTAAAAATTGTGATTGTAATGCTATTCAGGATTCTAGATACATATATTATATGAATTTACATGAATTGCCTTTATTTTAGCTACGGACTACGGACATGAATATTTTCGTACAATTTCATGTGTGATTATTTGATTAACTATGTTTTAATTGATAAGAACTGCTAAATATACATAATATGTACACTTAAGCAGTTATTATTATATTTAGGTTAGATCGACTTAGTTATTATTGACGTATTTATAACAAAGTATCATTTGCATTATTTGCATTTCGGAAACATCAACTGCATCCGCAATTCTACTACTTTTACATCCATCAGCCTGTAAGTTTATATAAGACTGCATTATAAACACAAATACAGGAGTTTTAGCACTTTATGCGGGAAAATACATACCTATAGGAAAGTGCTGGAGGATAACTGGAGCCCAGCCAAGAGAGAGCCAACATCTTCTCCTTGCAGTATAGTACATGCATTGCATATAATACACACTTACTTTGAACAAGTGTGCATTATGATAATTGGTTTACATGATATTGATAACAATCATACCCTTCGGTAAGAAGTGAGGAGAGGATACACAGTACATGCATAGCAAGTAATGTACTTAGTGTAACTTACTGTAAACTCATTTAAACGCTTCCTCCGCAGATAAATAATAAAGACTTGATTAGATTAAATAAATTCACAACTTACTCTAAAATCATTGCAATTTAAACTTTGCCTTTATTTGCGTAGTGGAATATCTTCAATCACTTTCCCGATATCGTAAATCTAAACTGAAAAGTAAGAACATTTCAACCATTATACAATACTACCATACGAACTTTACTTTTGACACCTTTTTGATGGGGTTTGCAATTTGGAACAGGTGCATTTATAATTTAGTTCTATATTACAATCATTTTAGTTTTGAACGGGTAATTTGTTGAATCAAGGATGGACGATGACGACGATGTCCCTCAACTGTCAGCTAACACTCTCGATGCTTTGCAGCAATTTCTTAGTGAGCAACAAGCTGTGCAAGAAGCGACTGGCAATCCCTTTCAGGACAAAAAATCTCAACTTTTTGAAAATGAATTATGCGTGTCATTTCCAGAGGATTGGGTAAGGAGAAAGTAAAAACGAATAGCAAATACAATTATTGTATTAGACAGCAATAGAGCACTATATGTATAGTACACAAAATATTTTTTCCTAAGATATTTTTATGGACGAACACATGTACATGAATGATTGTCAAGCCTTCAAAAGAGTTTACTTCTATTTATTTCAGCAAATGAGTCAATTCTGGTATGATGAAGAAACTAGCAGATTATTGGCAGAAGAAGTAATGAGACTCACCGGTGAACATGGTAAGGCAGTTTGCGTTAGCTGCCCGTCTGTCTTTAGAGCGTGCAAATCATCTGAAAATGGTATTTCTATTTTTCCCTAAGTAATGGGTATTTTAACGAATTTTTGGAAGAATGAAGAGTATGTGGTTTTTACATATATTTATTTTCAGTTCACCTTTTTGAATTCGACAAGCGATTTCAAGCTTTCGGCTCATCTTACTTTTTCTACGATTACAATAAACCAGAAGACATACCCGAAGAATGTAAACACACCTACTCGGTAGTGATAGCAGATCCGCCGTTTCTTTCGGAAGAATGTTTGACCAAACTCAGCGTTACTTTGAAATTGTTAGCAACTCCAGACGCAAAAATTATTCTTTGTACTGGTAAGAATTTTACTCCCTTAGTTTCCTGAGATAATAAAGGCATACTAATAATATATATGCTGTATTATTAGTTATATATGTATATATGTATTAATAAGCTCATTTGGATTTACATGGCTTATTGTATTTTCAGGATCTATGATGTCAAGTGTAGCTGTGAAACACTTACCCGTGAAAAAGGCTGCATTTATCCCAAAACATAAAAATAATTTAGGCAATGATTTCTCATGCTTTGCTAATTATGATATGCAAATTGGTAAGTTTTTTTAAAACGTGATGCTATACAACAGTACACGACATTCTTGTTAATGTTTTTCTACCGATTTTGTAATAATACATATGTATACCGGTGCGTACGATGAATCTAATTAGTAGCATCACTGTTTATAACCATTAAGCCACCACCATCATAATAGAATTACTATTATAATATTTCAAATGTGAAGCCTGATCATTTCTTTACTTATGAGTTTTGATTTACATTTGTAACTGTAAGATACTGTAAAAGACGATGGGATTCAAGGCTATAGGACTTTACTTCCTTAAAATTCATTACTAAATAAGTTATTCTTTTAAATTTTATTCCTTTGTTATTATTAATTATTATTAGAGCAGCTAATAAACAATTATGATTACATAGCATTTATGTGTTTTATGACGGAATTTATCTGGACTTTTCTATTTTGTTCATATTTACACATACATCATAACTTCCATCCAACAAGTCAAAGTCTTTACGGACATACAGAAGCCATTATATATATCATTGCATAGCTACTTTCACAAAATACATGCAAAGATATTCAACTTTCTTTCGTTAACCCAACTTTCACTAAACTTTCTCTATACTTTCTCCAGGTCAGAACACTACCTGACGCATACTCGTGTAATTGTTTTGCAAAGCAGCTTCAGAGTTGATCTTCCAGTCACAAGATATTTGAACATATAATAAATATTTTATTGAACCCCAAGAAAAAATAGATATTTTAGTAATTTGCAATTTTTAGTTGCATTTTAAGTTGTCTTTCTCAGATTTTTAGAATAGATTTGGGTTTTTGATTTCGAAAATAGAGAAGCTCACTTAAGCATATGACTAAAGTCTGCGAAGAAAAGACCGGCTATCAAAAATATATCACTCAAATTGATAGTTGATTTTCATATAAAAGGATCGGTCGAACATCTAACTGATTTTTAATCATAGTCAAATAAAATACTACTTAAGTTGTTGTCTGTAATTTAAAATATATAAGTTGAAAGTTCTGGAATAGAAGGATAAAACCGGATATACTGCAGAATTGTTTTTCATCTAGCAAAATTAAGGAAAATAATGGAGCTCCGGTTGTTCAAAATATATATGGACAATGGATAAAGGTAGATTTCAAGTCTCATAATAATCGCCAAATTGATAGTTACCATAAAGATTCTTCAGGTTGTTGCAATGGAGCAAGTAGTTCACCACCATTAAAGATAAGAGAAGAGAAGAAGGACCTACAACAGCGACAGACAGGGGACTCCTCCAGATACAACTTGAGATCGAGAGATAAAAACAAAAAGCAAAGGTCACATAATAATTCTTACACAGGGCAAATGTTATCCACTGAGAGGAGGAGATCGTCTTTTCAAGAAATGTCTAAAGAGCTTTCTTCTAGCTTTGATTATCCTTATCCACTCAACTACAGCCAAAAATCAACTATAAAAGAAGTCGTGATTTCTAAACTTCAAAAACCGTTTATGAGCTTAATTGCAATGATTGGGATATGTATTAGCGTCTTAGCAAAAATGGCCTGTGATCATTTTCAACTTGGGTTGCCCGTTCTATCTAGTTCAGTGTTGTTAATTATGTGTTCCTTTGTCTACGTAATGAAATGCTATATTGCTAAAGGTATTATATAGTATTACTTTCTTGTCCTACAATTTTATTACTAAAAGTAAAAGCATTTCATAGTGAAAAATGAGATATTTATGTAACTTTTGTTTTATTCACAGAGTCTTTACTGATAATTTCCTCATTTGGAATTCAAGTAAGCCATTTTTCAGCTTTAGGTACTCTGGAGAAAGTTTTTTTCATACCAAAATCGAACATCAGAGCACTCGTAATAATAGAAACGATTAAAATGGTAAGCCATTTATGAATATTAATTAGAATCATAATTAAAGAATAAGAAATCGAAGTTAATTACATAAACGTGTGGATACGCATAATTTTTTCTTATTCAATTTTTATTCTTTTAGCAGCGTGTGATCTCTTATTTGGCTGTATTGCTGCACTATCCTGATAGCAGTGGAAAAACTACAGTACCTTTATTCTTAGTGAGCTCAAAATTACCAATACAATGCAATTAAATAAATAACTGGAAATTCGAAACTGTTATTGCAAAAATTTAATACAATCTTCTTTTCAGGCAACCTTTCCACGTTTGGCCTTACTTCAAAGGATTTATACCGAAGTACATAACTCCATAATTGGAAAAAAACTATAGCAGACTTCTCTAATTCCTCATTGATATTCTGTTCACGCATATAGTATTCTTACTGATTTTGTAAGTAGACCATAGTAAACACGGGCTATTAACAATTGTTATTAATTGTGAGATTTATTGATACTATTTATTAGAATACTTTAAGTATAAAGTACTTCTGTTTAGTTTTAGAACATTATGCATTCACTAAATATTCCTGTATGTATATGTTGTAACTTCTAGCCTGTTGGCAGAAAAAGCCATATGACAGACATGATGAATCGATTTTAATATATTATGTTCAATAGTACTACTATTTATTTGTAATCAAATATCATGTAATTTTATAGAATGGGAGATATAATATTATAAATATATATTATGTATTATATCTGTCCTATTCCTTCCTATATAGCACAAAGTGGCAAGTAGGTGATAATAATAACACGATGGAATGACGGCCCTAAAATACGTATATATAGTGAACTAGACAATGAACTACAAGAAAACGATACAGAAGTGTGATTGTGACTACTAATTTTGTGACACTACAACTTTCTCTTTTACAATGCTAACTCCATACGAAACTTTCACTTTACAATGTTAATGAAATTACTATGTGAAAAATCGGCGAAAGTTGTACATGCAGTCAGCATTAATTAAGAGAAATCTATAACCCTCAAAGTTATTGTTAGTTGTTTCATTGCCTCATTCTGTTATGCATAGTTTTAATAATTCTCATTACATAAATCGTATAATTACATATAAATAATGTCAAAATACTGTTTTCATTGTGGAATAAAAACTTATTTTATTGTAAATACTTTTGCGATTAATCGTCACTTAGCATCTGTACAAATTTTCTAGCTCTTTCATATTTTACTTTATCAAACTCGGATGCAGCAGGATCTGGAATATCTTTATCATCACTTGGTTTATCGATTAGTTCGTTATTAGAAGCAAATTTGGATTCGTAGTCTTCCATAACCGTTTGCATATCGCTAATCAAAGTAGTTCGCGAATGACCTTTTATTGACGAAACATAATTAAGAAGAATTTCAAAATTCTTATCATCTATTACTGATGGCTTAAGAGCGTTTTTCAAAAGCCAAATCTGCTTTAATTTTTCAAACTTCCATTGATCTCGATGTTTTTCCCAAAGTTTGAGATAACATAGTGCTTCATTTTTGCGTTTGATTTCTTGCTCTGGATTTTTTTCTTTCGGCACCTGCTTCTTCTTCTTTTTCTTATTCTTCGATTTCTTTTTTGAAGATGTACTTTGTGCTGGAGTCTCTCTGGAGGTTGTGGACTTCTGTAATTTTGCTTGTAATTTTTCTTCAGTTGTATGTCTAGGTTTCTTTGCAAGCTTAGTTGTAGAAGCAGGTTCTTCTGTTTCGTCTACTTTTGGTTTCTGAACGAATTTTCTAGCTTTCTGCAAGATCGACTCCTCAATTGCCTTCCTTTTGGTAGTCTGTTTACCACCACTAGTGTTCAACATTTTCTACAGTTAGAATTTACTCTTAGACTTGAAGTAGAGCCAGTATGATCCAATCCAAATTCCTAATGTTGGATTCCAAGGGGTTTCAGCTGCTTCGGCAAATCGTTTCCTACAGCATATTGAATGAAATGGTTTATTTAAATTCCTTTACATACATTACACAATAAGAAATGAACCACAATAATTTTTCATTAATTTTTATATAAAATGAAAGTATTTATGTAGGAGAATTTGTAATGATGAATGGAAAATTAAAAGTCTTTTTACCGAGAAAGCACAGCCACAACAAGTCACATTCACAAAACAACGTGCTAAGCTTATTTGTGGCTTTTTTAGACTGCCGACTGGAAGTGGAAATCGAACTTGGAACGCGAGATCTCCTGCACCTTGCGAGTATTTTCCTTGCATGTGTCAACAGAAGCTGAACTCACTAAACCACACCGTGTGTGTGTGTAGAGTAGAGCAGATAGCAAAAGCAATGCTGAATTGCTGACACAAGTAAGGAAAACGCATAACTATAATATTATAGCTTAGTAAGAAAATGGCATTTTTGAAATATTTTGTTCCCCACCCCCAATAAGGGTGTGTGGCATTTCTCTTATTTTAACATGGAAGACTCCTTTGACGCTAAAATCATGCGACCACAAACTAAATGTATGCGTTGTGTCAGAGTGTCAATGCAATGCATGCGTTCATGAATTATCGACGTAAGATTTATGACTCGGATTTCATGGATATTATATACAGAGACAGACGGAGAAGACTTTAAAGTTGTTCCCACACATAGACATACTAAATAGTATAATAGTGTAGGAATAGACGCGCACTATCGTATTCTCCCTGTGTTACGAGTTGAGC
>JAAAYG020066571.1:0-18757 GCA_009936455.2 Tomocerus minor
TATGCAATGTTTATGCTTAGTTTGGTCAACCTCCGTCATTGCGTTCGAGAGTTATCGTGCAAACGGACGGACGTACGTACGGACGTACGTACGTACGGACAGAATGTGTGATTCCATAAGCTCTCCTAGGGCGAGCTAAAAATGCAATAAACCATTGTAGATAAATCCAAATTATTCAACTCTGTATACTCTAATGTAAGTGCATTTATTGAAACGTTTCGTATTCAAGGAGGGTCATTGTAAAATGTTTGATGTAAAGATGTAGCAAAATTAACAGTCCGAGAGAAGGACTTCAACGTAGTAGAAGGCACACATTATAGGAAAGGCACGGAAAATTTGGTGGTGGTATTTACTAGATGAAATTGAATGCAATGTAATCGGCCCAACAAGCATCAAGCTTATGCAAGCACTAAGTAGTTCCGGTTCTACACTCTTTTTAAAAGTTTTATGTTGGGCTCAGGCAGGAACTCATCGTTTGCAGTTATAGGCAATAAAAGGAAATAGTAAACAGATACTTGTTAAGCGAGCGTGTCCCAAGAAGGTCGCTTTTAGACAGTTCTTCAGACAAATGGTGTCATTTGTAGCACCTGAATCGTTTCTGACATTCCTTGCTACAAAAATTTCGAATAAATGCAGAAGACAGACTTTCCCTAGTTGGCGGTTCCAAGAAAATCATCCTTTATGTGTATTTATTAAGCAAATGTTCTTTAAAAGACAAAGTCCATGAGCATAAAGATAAGGATTCTATGTGTGAGTCACTATGTGGTAGATAACTTTGTATCCAATATCAAACCATTAACTTTGCCGGAAACGTATTAAGGAATTCACTATATAGCCAAATATGTTTCAGGTTTCAAAATGTGCTTGCAATGTGCACTTTTTGTTAATTGATTGACCATACTTACAAATAATACTAATAAAACTGTAGCTATTTAAGTAATGTGAGTACAATTAAAACAAAGACATTTATTATGGCTTGACTTTTGTATTGGCAAACAAAACTTCATCTGGATGTCATAAAGTGGACACGCCCCATGCGTGGATGGGTGATATATAATTTGGTAATGGTGGCACTACATCTACATTATGCACTTATTTACATATACTTATAGCACCATAGCAGAGAATGTTTATGTTCTGTTCTGGTATGTGTCTCCTTGTCAGTTCATCAAATTCAAATAGAAGAAATTATTCATCCCGTTGATTACAATCATGTGCTGTGTGTAACTCTACGTTGGTGAAACATGAATATTTACTTATCATTCCCCTTTCGTCCTTTAGATGCTCTAATTGTTGAGTAGGAGGTCGAACAGACACCACAAACATCTTAATAACGACAAAATATTTATTACGATGCATTTTCCAACTGAGTTTACACAACTCATACGTTTATATAAGCAATATCCAAAGGAAGATAATAAATGATAATAAATAACTGTCTTCGTGAATTTATTTTAGTTTCATTTTAATTCTGAACTGTAAGACAGACGATGTCGGATTCAAAGAAAGGAATGAAGTAGGTGTCAAAAGCTTTCTATTTATGCATTTACTCGTAATAATTGATGTGCATTGCATCAACAGTTATGATAAAAATTAGTTTTCATTTGATGCACACTATAAAATATAACACGCTGCATAATTTACTTACTATGTTGTATAGAGTACAGATGCTATCATTGTTTCAGTAATAATCGTTTGAAAATATCCCGATGAGGTTCTTCCTGGTCTGTTTCTGTCTAACAATAGGAATGGATCACGCAAAACTTTTATCAGAAAATTTAAAGCAGCTTGTGCTTACGTAACAATTGGAATATATAAAATATAAATAATGTAGAAGACTAGAGAACACATTGCGTCTTATCAAAAGTTGTATTAGGAACAATGATAAATATCTTGCCTTAGCTTGCACCATCCATCCCCGATCCGTGTGTTTCTACTATGGAGATACAAGGTCTGTTCAAAGTTCTAACGATGTGTAGAGTCAGAGAAAATATTATCACGTAGCCTTTCCAGCCTTTGTTTTGTTGAATTGTCAGAAACTGGAGTCTACAGAAGGGTAAAAGGAAATTAGCTGTTCTTGGTCTGTACATCTGGCAGTTCAGCAGTTTTGATACGATAGAAAACTGGAATAGAAGTACTACGTAGGTTCGGTGGCTATGTATGTTATTATTGTTATGTATATTGTGAAGTTTCTCCTACCTTAAGTTGATTGGGAGTATAGAGAGGACTGGAATTGAACTGGACCTCTGTAGCTGGGGTGTGGTTTGCCTTAAAACTGGTTCAGTCAGCCCATGCCACTAAGATTATTGACATCTTGGCTTCTTTCACTCCTTTGCATCGCCTGCTTTTTCAGCCTCTTGCATTTTCGCATTTATTTCCCTTATCTGCCGATGAATTTTGTGTTTTAGAGGAAATGGTTCTAGTAAATGGGAGAAGTGTGCGGGGGCTTATCGCATATTTAAATTTTGAAAAATGTAAACTAGTTCCATTTCTACTAGAGTATAAAATTAAATTTGCAGCTCGATAGAGAAATCCCATTCATGAACAGCTTTTATCGTCTATTATAACACTCAATTTTAAAAAGAAGGTTGTGTGTACTGGCTCGTTGAATCGCATGGAAATAATGAATTAACAAAATTAGGAAGTACGGATACATAACTATACTTACCTTACCAGTTATCCTACCATAATTACAGGATGCAATAGCAGAATCAAAAGGATAGCAATGCGTGCAGTTAAAAGTTTTCAGCTTCTTCTTTCAACGTTTAATTCCTACGAACATGTATCATGTCTTGTGCTATTAGTGCTTATACTATTGCATTATATGAAAATGGATGAAGTATGCCATATGCATAAAGTAGCTGTAACTATTATAAAACGTAGTATTTACTTTAATATCGACATAACCATTGTAAGTATACATATGTAGGTGCCTCTGCCTAATATATATGTTATAATATTAGTTGTTAAACTAATGTTAAGATTGAGACTTACAATGTAAGAACAAAGCGTACGATTGCCACGAAGTAAAATCTAATGCAATCAATAGCGGTGATTATTGCAAGTTTTTTCTTCACTTGTCTAGCCAAGGAATTACAAATAAGCGTATATAGAAAATACAAGACTCTACCTTGTTCCTCCTTACTACATTCAGTTTAATTAAATGAGACGTGTCAAAAATTAACTTTCCGCATTTTAGAGCGAAGTTATTTATTACATAAAAGCATCCTGGGTTGTCTGGCTTATTGTTAGCTCTATTGTAACGTAACTGGTTGGTAATTTCAGTTATAAATCCATGCCTACCCTCAAATAACTGCTATACTAGTATGTGTATGCTTGCAAATGTCATTCACATTTTGTTGCTTCACTTCGCACCAGAATTACAAGGAAATGTGACCACCATAACATAAAATACCAGTAAAGCAATAGCAAAAGCCAGTAGTGACTTTCTGTGATTCTATGTGTACTAATAATAGGAATAAAACGTTAAGTAAACATTTATAATGCCAGCTTTTCCGTATACTTTATTGCATTTGTCTTTGTCTTAGTTGCTCTGCCTGAAAGTTGGCTGTAGGAAGTTAATCGCGTTTCTCCTTTACGTAACTACTTGCATTCTTGGAGAGAAGGGAACAAGGGCTTTATGTTCGTTCATAGGTGAGTACATGTGTAGTCGGAGAATAGTAGCTAGCCATTCTAAGGTAAGTAAATTACGGAGAAATGTAGGCTGTTGTAGCATTGAGCCGAAAGAACCCGATGAAATTGGGCTCTGGAGACTGAGCTTAAAGAAAGTTCCAGGAGCGACTACTGTTATTATGTGGGTTCCTAGTTGGCAGTTGCCTCTATGTATTGTTCATGTTCCAGAATCTTTACTTATCATCCCCGAACAGCAATTGCCATCACAGCATTGCAGAGGTATTTCGTTTGACCTGCAACAACTAAACGAGAGCAATCAATTTCGTTTCGTTTGACTTGGCGAGCATGTGATGTGATATTTCCCATGAACACAGAGCAATGCTGATGATATGGATTTTCCCATTCAACTGATTTAATTGCTACATTAGTAAAAACAAGATTTCATTTAGAGAGAGAGATAATAGAGCTGAGAGTAGAGAGAGAGGATTCTATTACATAAATAAGAAAGTCACCAGAGAGCAGTTAATAATTATCAGTAGCTTCAGTTGAGCAGATTAATTTCCCAAGATATAAATATTATTTGACTTGAGAGGACTCATATATCTCCAGTTTACGATTAGAATGGAATGACAGGGCAGGATAAGGGTTAAAGTGTTACATACATATTTATCAGAGAATAAAAAAGGGTTGACTTCCCTACTCAATGCGGCATACACTGAATAAATAGCATTAAAAAGAGCAGTTGAGCGTTTCTACTAGATAACACACAGAGTTGAATAAAACAAACTTTACAATCTTGACAAATTTTGCCTACTTATCTCTAGACAGACTCCCTAGATTTCCATACATCATAAAAATACAGGCAGATCAGAGCACATCATTATGTATGTAAGTTTTTATGTATGAAACAGCGTTGATGGGCTGCCGAATGTAAAGAAGATACATTTATTGCTGTTGAAAGAGAAGACTTTATTTTTTTAGTATTACAGTGCATAATACTAAGTCAACTGATCATAGGGAAGAGCTTAGAGTTTATCAAAAGCTAATTAAAGTCCAACCCAATAGTTGCTGGCAGATGTGGCAATGGATAACAATAAGCTCCTTCTCATGAATATAAAACAGAGCAGAGAGAGAGACAGAGAGATAAAGACAGAGATATACATTCCATATCATACGCATACAGCAAACGGTCAAGGATTATCTCCAGTTCATTCCTTCATAACTTGATACTTTACATAAAGATACGGAGAGAAGCGTACACAGATAATGCCGAAGACAGACATGAGATGACACAAGGACAATATTATGCGTACGCATAGAAATGTATCCGTTTCTATTTGTCTAAAGCCTCCGTTCTGTGCAATCTTCATGTAGAAAGTCCATAGTCGACTTGACTTAAGCGGTAATTTTCTGATCTGACTCTATTTTCTCGATTCTAACAAACATGAAAAGGAGATAAATTCTAATCGTAAAGTCTGGCTCAATACTCGTCCATCCGTCTCTCCCTCGATTCAATGCAATATTGCTGTGTGTATGATGAAAGAGCCTTTGAAATTCAATACTTGTCTTATAACTGTGCTCTGATATGCATAGATAGTTGACAGAAGTACATTTATAGGTTATTGATACATTCTGATAGGACTACTGTTATGCCGTGGTGCGGTTAGTAAAAGTACCTAAAGCTAATCTAGAATTTATCTCGTAAGTATCAATCTAAGTGCTTCATTTGTTCTGCTTCTCTCATTTTCAATTAGTAACGCAATACAATACATTGGAGACTATAAGAATAATGAATGTAGTGAAGAGGGCTGGCATAATAATATTGAAGGAGTATAAGAGGAGCTACATACATAAAAGTGTCTGGTTAATTTGTATGAGTCTGTATTAAACAATTAGCAGGATGATAAATAGTTAAGTATCTGGCCAAGTATGTTAAATGTGTCTATGCAATAATGGTGCAATGGAAGTGATAATTTTATCTACTATGGGTTATTTGATAATTTATTAATTACGAGAGACTAGAGGATTTGACCTATGGCCAGGATTAGGGGTTAGGTTAAGTGACTTGATTGGGAGAGGGCGAACGACGACGATGATGATGATGATGAGCATTCTCGTTACGTCTCTGACTTTAGTTATGCTAGTTAGGCGATATTAGAATAGAAATGAAATGCAATAGGTAATGAAGAGTTGGGTTAACCCACGTGGTTGAACCTAGCCTTCATTTCACTCTGCTCTCCGACTAAGTACAATGTATTTAAGTTGTAGGATTGACTCCACTCACTACACTCGTCTCTCTGAATGTATGTATGTATCTCTGGGATGATGATGATGATAGAGACAGGCGGTTTAGCAATGGACGTTCAGTTTCAGTTCCTCTTGCTCTCTTCTCTTGTTGAGCGGAGTGAGTTAAATAAAATGCAGCCAAACCGGACTCTCGACAACTTTAGTCGAATCTATGTGCATGATGCTCATTGAAAAAAAGAGGATTTATGAAGTGGAATAGTTGAATGGACACCTGTTTTAAGCACCCGGTCCGTCGGTTGGTTGGTCTTGTTCCTTCATTTTTATTATCAACCGACTGAACTGAACTTAGCTCTGGATGTCTATACTACATATAGTAATAAGTGAGTAAGTAACTAAGTAGAGACTAGTAGAGAGCTAAGTACAATGAGCATTAGATATAATATTATGCTTACTTTACTTAAACTTCATTTTTGAGATCAGCTATGCATATACTTACAAGGAATAGATCTACTATGGCTAATGTGCCTTTTTACAAACGATGCATTGTATTGTACTTACACTCCATGTATTTGTATAGGGAACAAGAAGGAGAAGAAAAAGAAGTGGAATAAAAAGAAGAATTGCTGAGTTGCTTTTCGTCTTAGACACTCTCCTCTTGTTTTATACTGTAAATCAATGGATATAGGTGGAATATAGTTGGATCTTGAGGAATTATAAGCAAGGCAGTGTGCATTTGACTAAAATCCTCTGTACAAAATACAAATAGCTCTTCTTTTGCGACACAGATAGCTACTCCTCTGACTTTGTGCTTTGGCATTGACTTGACTTTTATTCTTTCTCCCTCAGTACAGTATAGGAAACTAATTTTGCAAGAAAAGTAAATAAGAGTTTAAGCAAAACGAAGGGAAGGATTCAAATGATCAAGATAAAGAGTGTAATGCAGAGGAGTGTGTATGTATGAGTTGAAGTAAAGTAACATCCGCTGCGCTTCCATTGCCCCTTGACCTCATCCATATTTACAGCATGAATAGAATTGAATAGAGAATAGCCTTATTATACATATTGGCTCCTTATCGACTATCTAATGTGATTTGAGGAGTAGAGAGTGTCTATACAGACGAACCATTACTAGATATTACGCTCTCCTGTGTCCTCTCTCTCTCTCTCCGTTGTCGTTTCATTTTGCTTTGGCTTCTTGCTTACTTCGTTGCAGGTCAACAAGTTTATCTCTCTGTGTCTCAACTAAAAGAACCAGATCGAGCAGGCTTATCTGTTTTTCTGCCGCTGCTTAGCTTCTCTCTCTCTCTCTCTCTGAAATTCTGTAGGATACAGAGTTGCAAGGGAAGGGAAGGCAATGTTCAGCCATCAACATTTTCAATTTCCTTGCTTTGCTAGTTATAAGTGTGGATGGAGTTAGCATAGAGTATGTCGAGAGATAGATAGATACATAAAGAACAGATACGGATTACACAAGAGTGAAACTTGGTAAGATGCGGAGTGTAGTGCGAGAGAGCATATATTGCTATCACATCACACCACGACTGACGATGATAATACATAGAATAGAATTTCGTTGCGTACTTACCACGTATAATGAAAATCAGTAGAGCCTACGACGAAAATAAACGGACTGTTCCATTCCAATACTAATACCTAGCTACTTACTAAAGCTGTAACTGAGTTACTATTACTACTACTACTACAACTACTACTTAAAGACTGACTACTGGTAGTCAACTAGTTTACTATCTCTAACTAGAAATACTTTGAGGAGAGAGAATGCAGAATGTATGAAACTCTTCTTTCTAAGGTGTATATAGGCAGAGAGTTCACTATGCAATTTATTTTAGATATTAGCCTATGTCTTAGAGTCGACTGACTGTTAGTGACTACATCTTATACAAAGGCACAACAGTACACTATGTAATGTATGTATATATCTATTAAGTGTTAAAGGAGTCCAAAAATAGCTGGAATTCCACCAAGAGTGAATTCCCTCTAATTGCCCTTATATTCTTCATTCTTCCTCTCTGTCTAACTAACTTTCGTAAAACTACTACATCTCTCTCTCTCTCTCTCGTTCGCTCTCTGTGCTCTGCTAAACTCTCTCAACTGACTCCTCACTTGATCGTAGTAATAAAAATCTGAGAAGCCTCCCCGGTTCCGATTAAAATCGCACACGACTTGACTTGCTCCTTCAACTTTTATCAAAAAATAATCGTAAATTCAGCTTCCGGTCCCTTATTGAGCGTAGTTTGACTTGTTCTGCCGTCACAGGCTAATGCACACCACCACAGTCACACTATATGCAATTCATTAGGAGAGCCGCCCGTAGATATACAGAAGAGACTTAAAATGATTCTGTTTTTTCGATCCGTATCTGCCAGACGAGAGAAAGTTGAATGGAGAGAGAAGAACGTTGGCGTAGTAAGTGGAGGAGGAGTAAAACTTGTTGAATTTGAGAGCTGGAGGACATCATTACCTGACAGTATTAGAAAATTTTGTACAATTGTATTTAAACAACTCTAATGCTGCCCGGTAAGATGAACCGTCACTCTCTTCATCTTCTTTTCTCTCTTCCCTTCATGTTCCTCCTGAGACTTGCAGTAAAGTTGACAGTCAAGGCAAATCTTCCTCCTCAGAAACTTATCTAAACGAATATTCAGGATACAAATTTTAAACAACATTCCCTCATGACTCTCTCTCTCGCTCTACGACTATTGACTACTGTATAATTCTAAGAAAACCCATTTTCTCCAGGTCACAATGAAGAAAACAGAGAAGGATCTAGAAGCTAGTGCTCTACTACTAATGCTAATGATGAACTCAAGTCAGAAGTTGTTGTTGTGTGGAAGAACACGCGGAAAGTGACTAATTATTCTGGAGTGTGACTGAAGAATGGACTAATAAGGCAAGTGTCGAAGAAGAGTGGCTCAACAATACGACCGTCCAGCTCCCAACCAGGCAACCGACTAACGACTACTACTACTACAGACCGATGCAGCCTGCCAAAGTTTCAGCTCCTGGATCCGAGCGAGCAATATTTGTGCAGTGCCATGCCATGTTACGTTATGCATAGGATGCCAGAGAGAGAGAGAGAGAGAAGAAGAAGAGAACCTACTACCTACCAACACACACACTCACACACACACACCATAAGGAATACTATTAGAATATTACCAAAGCAAACGAAAGGAGCATCATGCCCACAAAGCGTGGTGTAACTTACAATACAACTCCCACCCCACCAACCAACCACCCTGCCCATCTACTCTAAACTCACCAGATCCTCAAGTCAACTGATAAGCAGCATGCCCGGCCATTGAGCTCACTAACACTACATACATATACAACAAGTACATAACACACACACACATACACACAACTCGTCGACGATATGTAGTCTCCTCCATGCATAAGTACATTAGATAAATTCACTTTAGACGATTTCTTCCTCGACTTTTGTCAACTCTTTTCACAAAAAACAACTTCCATTTGCTCAGAAGACAACATTCATTTATAATCATGGTAATGAACAGGACTCCTTCAATGTGACTCAGTTCTCTTGCTTCTGCTGAATTGTGACCTGACCCAGCTTGATTACTGAATTTACTTACTTTCAACTTTTCTCCATTATATATACTCTATAATGCATTTATTGCTTTTATTACAGACTAGCTCACTTTATCTCTATCCATGAATGCTTATAATATTTTCTGTTATCAGTTGGCATATGAGATAAAATATTTGATTTTCATACAGAAATGTGTTCTCATAAGGAACAAAGGGCACAATTATGTATTTTTGTACATAATTCCATACAAATACATAAATGCTGCATTCTCAGACAAAGCGTAATTATTCTTTTCTTAGGTTCCTACTGACTTATAATATTAGTGCTGTGTGTGAGGAGGGAAATCAAGAGAAGGAATAAGGAAGGACCTTTGTGCTTTGCTAAACAAAACCAAACGTTCAACAAGTATTCTGTGAAATATGTCTCAGTCGTCCTGTCCTCCTCTGTCTACTCATTTCGTCTTAGTCAGAATTATTGTCTATGAATATCACTACTATTATATTTCAATCTACGTCCATCCGAGACTCTTCTTCCCTAACACATTTTACATGCACAAACAACCACTGCATGTAATTCCAACTTCTTTTTTATCCTCTATATACTTTGTTATTTGTACGTATGTTTGTACTTAATATTTGGTTACTAACAGGCATTAGGCATACATAGTCAATTCATAAGTATCTCTCTCCTCTTTTATACTTTGTACTTATTGCTTACTAGATAAATTCATGAATAATATTTATATAAGTAGTTATGCATACAGAAAATATGTTCATAATGTGGGTCCTTGGAAAGATGCTTGACTTACAGCTTCCACTTTTATTGTTAGTCAGCTTATGGTTGTGATTAGCTTATCTACAGCACTGCTCTTCGAGCTGACTCACAACATCACATCATATCTCATGAACCAACAGTCGATAATAAAACAAATGACAGCTTCACTTAGACTCAACTCACTACAGCTAATACACTTACAACAGAAAATATTTTTACATCCACGTACGACATGTTTAGAGACTTCAAAGCAAATAATATCATTGTAAAACGTCCATGGACAATCCGCTTCGCCTTCTATTTACCACTAAACATGCACTTTTCTTGTATAACGAAGGAAAAGAGTGCAAACAACAATAATATTCTACATGAGCAAAATTTCTCTGTCTATAAACACATTTCTAAACTCTATGCATGTTCACTTATTAAGGAAACTAATGAATGCTAATGTGTCATAAAAACTTTGTTTTTCCCACCGAAATTCACTTTTAGACGCTTTTCTGGAAAATGTATACCTAATGTACTAAACTAAAATAACAATTAGGTTACACTCTTGAATGCACCTTGTTTGAGTGTAGAAAATTAATGTAAAAAAGTCCGAAACAAAATATATTAATCTTTGAAACAGGCTTTAGTAACTGTATGCTTGCTCTGTACAAATATTTTAAATGAGACTATAAATAACAAGTTGTGACAGTTTCATATTTAATCAGGAACTTGTAGCTTAGAAAATAAGTTTAGGGACCTGCTGCTCTAAAATCCAATAATATTATATGTGACTGTATAAAACGTAAGTAAAACTGTTATCTACAAGTTTTATATTATGTCAATTGAATGGTAACATTGTACAGGTACACATAGTGAGTACAAGTGAATATTGTACACGCTGTATAGTGTAATGCAGAAAAGTAAGGTCTTGAAAGTTAGAAGTTAGAAATGGGCATTGGATATGATGAATGTAAGTAGAAGAAACGAAGTGGTGGTAGGTATTTGTGTTATGTTTTCCTATGAAACATAAAACAGTATAAACAAACATGCATGAAATGGACCATTGAACTAATCTAGTGAAAAATGAAAAGCACGCAAAGGCTCTGAGAGCAAGGGAAAAGAGTTGGAGTGGGAAAAAGCTTTCACGAAAGGTATCCCGCACCTCAGGTTGAGAATGCAGGAATCTACATAAGAATGGACGATAATAAAAGGGCAGGGATAGTTTGGCGAGGGAAAGTCCTTGCTTTTAGTGAGAACAAGAGGGAAAAGACTTACTTATCGTTTTAATTTGTGGAATAATGCCGTCGCAAGTGGAAAGTGTGTCTGAGAGCTGACCAGACGTCGTTTGTGTAGATTTAGCGAGGAGACCACACGGGGAAGGCGGTGGCTCGGGCCGGACCACGAAGAAAACCACAGAGAAGTGGACTTGAAACGCTTTTCCTCTGATTTTCTTTGCGGCTTTTGGGCTATTGCTCCGTTACGTGTAGAAAGAGAGAGAGAGAGAGTCTTGGATTTGGATATCGTGTAGCTGTTGTTTAAATGAACTTATTAATCACACGCTAAAATCAGTGCACAGAGCAGCAGAGGGCTAATATGTGGATTGGAATATGCTGGAATAGGAGGATTATGTATTTTCTACAAGTGAAGTATGTGCTCTGGTTCTCTAATAATGTACTCGGTTTCTACATGAAATTAGATTATTACGTGCTCGGCAGATATAATAATAATAAAGTATAAACTGAGAGACACTTGCACAAGTGTTTCACCAAACGCCAGGCAGGCCAGCCAGGAGACTGTTGGAAAAAGGAGAGCAGGGAGCCAACACAGGAACCAGCACACGCTCTATTACTGTTCAACAAAATTTTCTTTTGCTCCTTCCTTCACTATAATCTACTAAGTAACAACTAACTGGTAAGTGAAGTGGCAACTTACGTAAAGTAAGTAGAAATGAATATCCTATCGACCAGACTATCAGTCAGACTCTCTGCAAAGCCAAATCATTAACAATGCAATGAAAGAATAGAACGTAACTACCATTAACCGGCTTAACCACTTCCATAGCAAGTCAACGTCAACTCTCCTCTCTCTACTACACTCGAGCTCTTTTTCTACTTAACATGTAGGCATATATCTAAATGGAGCTTTGTTACTCTCTTCTCACTTAGCTACTAACTAACAACTAACTATGTACGTCTCTCTCTCTCTCTATATGTATGCATGACTGTATAAAACTAATGTGAGTGTGTGTAGCCAACTTTACTAACTACAACTACCTATGCACATTATCAAAGAATACTATCATATCATAATATCGTATTGTATGCGCACTTTATATAATATACCCGCCCCCGACGTCCTCCTACCCGCCCCGACCCCGTGCCTCTCATTACACATAAAATATACCGTGTTAAGATATTGAAGCTATAATATTATATTCTCCTATTACAATCCTAGAACTATTACAGGCAAGTGTTAGTTAGGAGAACCATGTTACTTATGTCTATGCACACATAATAATACAATAATACAACAAATACACGGCCTAAACTAAATCTATTCACTCTATTCAATCTCATTGCATGCTCAATAATATTTGGTTCTGGAGTGGACGGGACCACAGAACCGCAACCAAACCAAACCAAAGCATTTTACGTAGATATACACAGAGCGTACACAGAAACCAAGTTTCTGGAGTTAAGTTGCGTCAAGTTGGCTCTCTCGCTCTGGATGAAATAAAATGTGGTATGAGTATGAGATGTGTTCACTGGCTCTGGATGGAATACGGCATCTTGTCACGCAAGATTCTACTTTAATATCAAATATAGCAACCATGGCTGGGATTTTCTTTATCATATTATAATTACCTTATAAGTCAAGGAAAGTATGTACACTTGGCCTTATGTCTTGCTTGGTCATAGGATTTAATGTGTGGATGGAGAATGCTCATTCCCAACTTGCATTTAACATACTAGCACTAACACTGTGACTCTCATTTAACTGTTTGATTATTTTCTCAACTTTAGCAACACCGACAGAGTAGAGTGAGTGCCGAGTGTGTGGAAACTTTACTGGACCTTGTTGCATAAACACTCAAATGAGCCAACCACATCAGAGCACCAGATCGCTATTTACTACCTAGTTGAGCAATATTAAACGAGATAGATAAAGATAAGGGAGCTTTGGTTGCCTGCCTTCAGCTTTCCTTTCCCTTCCTCCCGTTCAATAAACACACGTTCATGCACATACCAAATAATAATGCAGTAAAAACAAATCAAATCGACTTAGCTTTTATTCCCATTTATGCGCATACTTACATTCACTGCTACATAACCACATCACGGTTAAACTATCGAAAAACACACACAGGCAAAAAATCACAGCAGTCCCACCACACTCACAGGTAAAAGCCTCTTAATTCAAAGAGTGAGCTGTACATAGCGTAAAAATTTACACAGCCGCTTAAAACCAAATCCATGTATAAAGCAAGAGTTTTTACGAGGATTTTTACCAAATCACCCAGCTAATACGATATTCATTACAACTATATTAACCTTCGTCACTAGCTACCAGTCTTCTTTCCACTATCTCAATCTCCCTAGATGTTTTCATTGAACAGAATAAAAAATACCTATGTAATAGCTACAGATACTATCTACACCATCATCTACTTCATCCATTTACAGTGCCTGCCCTCTTTTTCTAATCTCTTTTTGTCCACCTTCCAAAAATGCCACTAATAGCAGTATTCAACAGGATCACTCGCTACAAAAACAAAATAAAGCCTTTTAGTACCTCGTGTATGTAGGTAGACAGATATCATTATCATTCACAAAAACATTCTTATTATCTATACTTACGTATGTTACCTTCTGTAAAATTAGTCCTCATTCATTACGTACGTACACCTACGACCTCCGATATGCCGCATATAGTTGAGTTGATACAAATACAGATGAACAACCCAAAATCTATAATCTACTTCATTCCTTTACAATACAATTTTGAATTGTATCTACAGCTTTCAATGCACATCCATTCTGATAATCTTTTACTTGAAGAGGAATAACCATTTCGAATTATTTATTGAAAGTACTTCAGCAGGAAATCTTCCCCTCCTGCATTTTATTTCCATTATTTACCATTTCTTGGCATGTCAAAATCCTGTCCGCAATAAAAACAATATCGCATGCTCTACTCAGGACAGGCCCACTCTACTCAACGCTTTTCAATAGATTCATATTTGATTTCGTGTAGAACCAGTTGCTAAATACATTTCCTTCTTTAGCGAGCCAACTTTTTCCCTTTTAAAAGAGAATACAATGACACTCCATTATAATACAAGTCCGCAAATGCTGAAGCCAATAAAGGTCCTACAAAGTACTACACCACAAATATTCAAATTGCTCTACAGTTCTAAAGATGCCAAATGTGTGGACATGTTTTTAAATCACATTCAGTTTCGATTTGGTTTTGGTAATACAGCACATGGCACATGTCCCAATATATTGTAATTAGTAGGTAATTCAATTATAAACTATATGTAAATATTTATTAAATTGTATCGATCTTTAATAAATGAATTCCACATTATTGTTCAGCCCAGCGATCTACTAAAGTTAAGGTAATAATTAATCCGACGAAATATTTTGAAGTCAGAGGAATATTAGTATTTTAGTAATTTGTATTTCTCAAAGATAATCGTGGAAGGGAGGGGCTACATTCATCAAGAAGTTATTCATAAATATTTGGTCCTGTCCTAGCACAGGAAACAAGAAAAACTAATTCGGTCGCTAATTACGTTAACATACTGAAGTATTTCTCACTTCTTTACTAAGATAATCTGTTTCTGATAGTACATAGAGAAGCAAAAACATCATCAGATTTTCCTTCTAACTCAATGAGGAAAATGAAAGTATGATAATAGAAATTGTTAGATGTTTACAGCAAGAAGATAGAACGTAATAAAATTCGAAGAAGTGAAAACCAATGACGCAAATAAAGGAAAACAATTGAGTCTGAAGATTATGGATTAGTTTAAGTTGTGTATGAGGGATTAAAAGCATATGTTCTTTAGAAATATCAAATTAGATGTGTATCTTCTTTTGATTAGGACATTAGTACTGCTACTGGCAATGTTTTATGCTTAATGTTGTGATCTTTTACAGCCGAGAAACTCAGAAAGTTCAAAAAGCTACTAAAAAGGCTGTAAATTTTTTTATTTCGGTATAAATTTGCTATTACTGTTCCTTACTAAATATTATGCAGCCGACACGGACGCTAGTTTATGTGGACAAGAAAGACAGCGTATGTATTATGTATGAAGGTGCTAATTTCTAGAATTAAACTCTAAAGAGTTGCACTTACACTTTTGTAAACATGAAGATCATCGCCATCTCCACTACAGAACAACTACAGATGAACGAAAGGGTTGTTGCATAGGTGTCCTGTTCGACGGAAAATCTTACGATTAGTTTCATCTGGTTCTCACTTCTCATTTGTGGCAACTACACAACTACCTAAACCAAAAGTACATGAAATATTATTCTTCATACAAAACCAACACATTGTATACACTTAGTGAATAGAGCCTAAAATAGCTGTAGGTTGAGATTGCCTACTTAAATATTGTTGTAGTTTGCTGGAAAATTTCATGCTGAGATTTTCCAGCGACCACTTACACTTACTCTGAATAATTAGACATGTATATGTAGTCCACCCGACTGTGAGTAAGCACCTCTCATAAATAGTAATAGGACAAGGACAAGGTACTTAAAATAAATGTACTACTTCAACAATTCCGGTTTCTAGTCACAAAGTCTCTCACAAGTCAAATGCAAACTCCAACTTCCAAAATTTCTTACCTACTTACATACCCACATGAATATGACAATATACTACAAACCACATTCTAAATTACTTTTACCTTTACCTAAACTGATTATGCACTTGTTAAGGCTTCCTTTGATTTCTCAACCTCTACACAAATAAAATGTTAACGGATATACAGGCTAATTTACACTTTTCTCAGGACATTGTGTTTAGGTCGACCATTATTCTCATTCTACCATGCATCTATTGAAACAATCTCCCTTTGCCTTCGGTGTAATACTGCAATTATTTCAAACACAATTTTAATAGAAAAGAATATCATAACAATTAACTTTTGTTTGCTTTAACAGCTAAATCACATACAATATTAAATGCACAAAGAGTCTCAGCCACATGTGGGCAACGCGCCACATGGAAGCACTATCAACTAAATTAATTGCCAAATGTTACAATGTGTAATTTACATGAGTACAGCTCATCCTGAGTAAGATTGTTCTATTTATCAAAAATTGCATGTTCTGGGACAGTATTAACTGCACGCATTATTATAACTATTCATAGGGCCCTGCATGTTGTCTCAAATAGATGTGATACCACTACAGACCACAGGCACTCATATCTGTAAATGAATTGTCAAACCTTCTTGTAAGAATGCTGCCACATACGAAAATCATCCGTTACCGAGAGTTTTCATTCCAATAAGAAGTCATTTCGAAAATAACGCGGTATTTACTTATATATATTGCAAATTACAGACATTAAAATTACAATGGGACGGCTATATCTCCGAAGTGAGAAGTCTGATGAAAAATGAATCCAATAATGTTTTTTTTACATTTGTTCCTGTAATGCCACAAAATGCGAGTTTTATTTATGTAAAAACAATTTTATCCAGTCTCGCAACGATAAAAATTATACACAGAACGCGAAGCTTGTTGCGTTCGTAGCGCAAAATCTTCGTGGAGGGCAGATTGGGTTTGGCATTTAGTTGAGCAACCTAAAAATAAAATGCAATCAAACCTCCTTGTTGAACTACCTCGGGCTTGAATTTCAGATTTAAAGACAAACTAATACTGTTACGCACAAAAAGCATACAAATGACAGTAGGTTTAAATAAGTGAAACTGTAAGGTAAAAAAGAGTAGAAGAAATATGAAATGATTATGACTGTAACAAATTAAATAACAAGTACAAAGTACCGTGCAAGAGTACCGTGTATCCAAATAACTTATTGCCTGTTATTATTTACACGAAGATCAGAGTGACATGAAAATTCTTAGAGCATTTGACATTTACATTTATTATGAAGTCTGTAAAGTAATCTTAATTGTTTCTGATGTACTGGGTGGTATTAACAGCGTCACTTTAGTATCGTTGACATTTGGAAAGGAATGTTAGTTACAATGTATAGTCAAATGTTCATGTCACAACATTTTTGCGCATCTCTGCGAGCATATCTGGAGCAAAAATTCTTTGTGTGTTAGATAATGAGTGTTTAATTAATGCTATGCAATGTTCGTTCCATAAATGTCCATTGCACTTTACAATGTGTACATATATGTGCAGGGATGTCATCATATTATTTACAATCGTTTATCATGATGTTTTGGTGCTAGGTAAGTCTTATGAAATATTCTTTAAAGCATTCCACATTCAAGGTAGGTATAATGCCTATAGACAAACATTTATTTATTTACAAAAGTAAATGTACCAGAACCACCCAAATAACGATACAAAGAATACAGATAGACAGAGAGTGCGGCTTGTTAATGGCTAAAGATAATAATGCAAAGTAACTAAAAGGTGAGTAATAGTTAATAAAGAAAAATAGAAGAAATAAATCAAAGGATAGAGTTCGTGATGTCGTTTGCGTAAGTAAGTACACGCAACTGCAATATTTTTGATTCTAGGTGTAATTTAAAAAGATTAGGATTTACGATTAGTGGACAAGTCTATAGATCTGTGTAGCCAGGTAGAGTGGACTAAAGGGCTATAAAAAAGCACTTTAATTTCTTCTTTATCGGCCACCATAAGTATATGGTGAAAAAGTGCCGTGGCTATCAACTGTGGTTGATCTAGCTAGCCGTGGGCAATGTAATTGTCTGGCTGGTCAACTCTTTCAGTTAGAACGTTACTACCAAGCCCAAAGGGCTCAAAGTAAAATGGTAGGCCAGAGCAGAGACTCTAGGACCCGCGTAGCAACAACTGAGCAAAGAAGTAAGTAAAGCATGAGTTAGGACACACACACAAGCCAACAATGTAAACGAATTCATACACATGAATTAGCTCTTGACTAAAAAACTCATTATTCACTGACAACTGATAGATGATATGAAAATAGTTGTCGACTATTTTACATTCTGAGCTGCATACGTAATCCATAGGCTGCTAGGTACCTAAAACCTCAGAGTCTCTCTCTCTCTCTCTCTCTCTCTCTCTAGTCCACTTAAGATTAGTTTTCTTAGCGTATGCTTTAAGTATAGTCTAACCAAAGGAAAACTGAACAGTGAAAGGTAAAAAAGAATCCAAATGGCCACAGATGAATACGTGTTGCTTTACATTACCAAACTCAGCATGATAGCTTAAGACGAGATATTTTCAATGCCCATCCCATTTTCAGCTTCACAATAATATTAGAAAAGAAGTATGGACATAAGACATAACTAACGCCTTATTGTCAGTACCAGTACGGGTCCGGTTCATTTCTATGTAG
>JAAAYG020066571.1:18857-74553 GCA_009936455.2 Tomocerus minor
GAAAAGAAGTATGGACATAAGACATAACTAACGCCTTATTGTCAGTACCAGTACGGGTCCGGTTCATTTCTATGTAGGTAGCTGTATGCAGATAGAAAAGGGCCAGGGGCTAGGCCACTGGATAGTAAAAAGCCCTTGAAGACATAAAAATCTCGCTCCTGCCTTCCTTCCCCTTCAGTTTAGTATCCCCGGGCTTTTTAGGGATGTATAAGGAAGTCTTGTGAATTAAAAGTCTAAATTATTACGTTCATTGGAAATGAGTTACTTTTCAAGTTAAGTTACTTTCTGATGAGTATAGACAGAAACTGCGGATTACACAACGAGAGTTTACAGTTTTTGACGTTTGGACAAAGTCATGTGTAAAACGTGCTCTGGCTCTCTCTTGGCTTTTAGTTAGTCTCTTGTTGCTCTGATGCAGGAAACGGGGAAATGTATTGAAAAATACGAACAGATATTTAAATATGTAATGAAATAACCCCTTGATTTTGCCTCTTCTCTAATGCATATACTATGTATAGAGGTTATTGTTATAAGGCTAACTAAGGAAAAAGATAAACTGGTTGGGAATGCTAATACATGCATTATTGCTAATGGTACATGTATAGGCAGTTTAGCATTACCTGCGCATTCCTTCACATCAAAGGCAAAATGCAACGTATAATAAAGAGACGGACATTCACTGAGCATTTTCCATGTTTAACTTTTAAGCAGTTAGTACCGCACATTAACATTACTGTTCGTAGTAGTTGTACCACTACCATAATAATACTGTAATATCAACTAGGCACCACAATGTGTACACAAAGAAACTATGTGTGTACAGAATCTACATTTATATATTATGCATACCTACATCCCTACAATCACTGCACAATATCCAATGATACACAAAACATGTACAGAAAAGAATCACGTATAGCAAGGAAAAAAGTTCAATTCTCTATCCTTCCACAAATCCTACAATGTACACAGTACATAGTGTGTGAGAGACTCGGCTGTAAAATTCATGTTTATGTATGCTGAAGTTTAGTTGGAAGGATTAAGAACTCTGTGTCTACCTTTGCACGTATTTTTCTGGTAGAAACTTACTGCTACAGGTATCTATACGAATAGATACATTATACATCTGTGTGCATCTCGTCAGAGAACCACATACAATAGAATTTTGTGTGTGAGCTGAATTGTGATGTTAGTACCTGTGCTTTCAATCCCAACCTACCCCTTTCCTTCAGGCTCTCTCACACAACTCAATGCTATAGCACTGCAATAATTCAGTGTGTTCTTCTGAGCTGTTGAGACAACATTGTACATTATAACACACGTAAATCACATTTACATTCAAGTTTCCACTCATCAGTCACAACATTCCCTTCAAAATGTGATCAAGTGAATTTTGGTGTCTTTGTGAGAAGTGATTTGTACACGGCTCACCAGAAACCCCAACATCAAAATGAATTTTTCAGTGAAAATCAACTGGGAAATTTTGTGATTCTCTGGTGGAAAATATAAGTTCACGGAAATTAAGTTGAAGTGCTAACTGATTGGGAATTTTCGTACGGGTAAGCTCTAATTAATTTGCTCTTGAAATTTCATGTGCTAGCGTTGAGTAGGTAGCTATACTTAAGAGCTATAGGTGTTGTATTGTATCATTCATGGCATGAGGAGGATTCGTCCCAGCTCTGCGCTGTAGCTGCCCTGTTCAAAAGATCATCAGAACCCTATATTAGCTATGGAATATCTTTCCACCCCTAAATACATACGCAGTGTAAAATATGCAGACATGCCTAGAATAGACAAGAACAAGACAAGTTGTCTCACATTACATTTGCATTTAGTATTGCACATAATATTATTATTAAGCTCTCTTCTGTGATAGATGTAAATTGCAAAGTGAATGGGAAGCACATTTAAAGTATATTTTCAGGAGGTCACCGTGAGTCACGTCACGACAAACATAATCGCTGATCGTTAAAATCGCTCTCTTCACGGTTATTGGCTCACTTGCTCCTGCTATGATATGATAGTCTAAAGTTTCAGATATTTCGACATAGAATCCTCTCTCTGTTGCTACGCTTGGTTAAAGATTGGTTTCAGGGACTGTAATTTACTTGGCTTTTGATATATCTCTCTCTCCTTCTCTTGACATTACTAATAATAAAAAATCTGTTATGATTAGAAAAATTAAAGCCTCACTGTGATTCTTCACCATTTTCACACTTTTTAAAACCACTTACGTTTTATTAACATTCTGCCCCAAAAAGTTTTGGGTTTTATGTTCCTATTCCTGCACTAACCACTAAAACACACAGAAAAAAAATGAAACGCACAACTGAAACGGATATGGCAATACAGATGAACTTGATCCGTGTCTGTAATGTGTGTCTACATATATGTATATATTATTTGTATCTCTCTGTGCAATATTAAATCAGGTACTTCTGTACAATTGCACATAATCATGTATTACTGTCTTTGTTCTAAAAAAACAGTGTATTATATTAAATTAACAGTATAATGGTTATCTTTCAGATACAATCAATAATGCAAAATGAATGTCTGCCAAAGCAAAGCTGTTCTACTAGAAAATGAACTATTAACGTTGTTGCTGAATAATGTATCTGTGCTCAAACACTATTTTCCTTCCTAAATATACAACAGAAAAGAAAAACTATTTGAACTGTGCAAACCTATTCTTAGTATAGAGTGGCAGGCTAGAAAGTAAGTTTGCGGAAGTCGGGCAACTGAGATTAGATAGTTTTACTCTAAAGTGTAAATGAATGCAAAGTAATTAATTGGAAAAGGCTTTTTCAAACTTTAAGCATACTTTAAATGAGAATTGATGGAGTAGATAAATAATGAATATATATAGCTTAAAAGCAAAAGCGACAAACTTTATGTTCTCTTGAGTGCTCTATAGTTTCAAGAAGAAGAGGACGCTCGTAAAATCTACAATCTAAAAAAGGTTCATATCTTTCAGCATATTATAATAGTCACTTCTCTGTAGCATATCTAAAGCTTTATCTATCTTGCAAACCTGGGTTTCTATTTAGCAAAGGATTTATGAATATAGTATAGCATAAAAGTATTGTTAAAAGTATATCTGTATTTATGTCTGTTAAGGCACAAACAGTGTTATGATACGCATAGCTAGAATATCTTTGCATTGCATTAACAATTCAATAGGTATTGATGCACAATACAATAGTTGTCGTGTCCACATTTCCGACTTCCAAATGATTAAGCATTATTATAAATTCTTTTGTATGTGGAAATGATGGGGTAGAGAGTAGAAGAGATGCCAGAAATAGAACATACGAAGGAATACCTACATGCAATGTAATCTGGCCACCGGATGAACAGATTCTATCATTATATCAAGCAGGATACTTAAAATCTCCCTGTGTTTTTCATTTACACATTGGAATAGCTGACTGACCATCACTGTTATAGTTGAGGACAAATCCAAATCATGATATCCCTAGACTTGGCTATCTTTATATTATAGCTTTAGAATTTTTTAGAGCTACCTGCCAGTACCAGCCTACCATTCTACTACTACCCACGAATATCTACATAGAATCCTCCTACTCACCTATCATAGCATTTAAAAGAGAAAGAATGCAAGCCTAGTATAGTAATCTGTAATAATATTATCAGTAGGCACAAGTTCATATCCATTGTTTCAGATCTATATCTCCTACGGCATGCGATTTACATGACAATTGTTTTGCTAGTGGACCTTACTTAGAGTTATGTTCCTATTACAATTAGATTGAATTGGACTTCCGTTTAGCCACACAAGTTTTGTTCTATAGTGCAGTTAGAAAGCTAAACTACGTAAATGCTGTCATATTTCTGCATACAATTCATAATTACAGGTAAAATATATTATTGTTTGGCTACTGTAGTTAAATCCTAGGATTTTTAGGGATGCTAAAATTGATAGACAGAGCAAAAATAGTATTTATAACTATTCATAGCCAAAATGGTACATAATATTTGACTTTGAGTATTCATTGTAGCATTGGATTTGTAAAACTAGCCTACATATCACGTCATTCCTGCCGTACAGCACATTTCATGTTTACGAGTTTGTTTTGATGAAACTTTTTAATTAATTTCTTTGAAGCAAATCAAAGTAAACATTTGTAGTAGTAAAGTAAAACGTGAGGCAAAGGGCACCAGACTACCTAGATACGTAACAAGTTAATAATGGATTTCTATACAGACAAATAATTTATAGCTACGAACATAATAATTTATAAATCGTAATAAACCACACACTTTGCTGAGCATGGACTATAGACACATCTCATCCATGCTACAGACGTAGAAAGAAAAAAAAATAGGATCCCTAACCAAAGCTACACGGAATTTCTAGTCGTTGGGTTAAAGAGGAACGTAAAGAGATTTATTTACTATACACACAGCGGAATATGAGGCTTCTCCATTGAAATCTTACGAAGACTCACTGCAGCGTCAATTTTTCTGGTCAATGTAACTGTACAGACAAATTGACACGCTGTTGTAGTTACACTAACAACAGATCGTTTAATTTTTTGCCTCATCTCTGTGTCGAAGACTGTGATCGATTCACTCTATTTCTCCCTCTTCCCTACCTGCCTGGCTTTAACAAATAAGAAGTTTATGTGTCTTTAGCAAAGATGATGATGCACTGGGTTGTGAATGGAGAGCAGTGTAAATAAAGAGGCACATTCACTATTGTTGAGCCTGTTGTTTGTGTGCTTTGTGTAATTTGTAACAATAAGTTAGTAAGTATTCCTCCGAATTTTTCTTTAAAAAATGCTTGGAAGAAAGATGTAGTAGAGCAAATAGACACACTCCACGCCCATTTGACTTGAATTCATTCATTGAAAAGAATATTACGTCAAAGGTACTAATGCTAATAATCTTCGTTACGAGCCTCATTGTTAGCGATGATATAATCCCATTTTTCAAGTTTCATACTTATATATGAACAAGTAGTTTGTTGTATTTAATTGAGCATAATGCTAACAACTTTGATTCAGAGTTGGGACACATTATTATTAGTAATTTATAAATAGGCTCTGCCCCATCTTTAGCAGAGTTTTAATCCTGTTTCGTGTAAAACGACTCTTGAAACAACTTGTGAACAAGGAGTACAGATTAAAAGTTAACTTACAGGATGACTAGCTTTGTAATAATTGTAATTGCAATGCAGCTTTATGCATGAACGTAATGATGTAGTCTTGTTTTGTCATAATGTAGCTTAACTACTTCAAGCTTTAATTCTCTATTCAGTCAAAGATTATTGGAAATGTAATAAGACAAGGCAGTGCTTGCAGGAAAGGAATGTAAAGGATGAATAGAGAGATTTGCTTTGAGAAACTGGTCATAGTGTAAGTATCCTAGCCAGAGTTCTCAAGTTGTCTCAAGCGACCTTGGGTGTTACAAAACAACATCAACATTTCAAAGCCCCTCAAGCCAAATACATTCTTCAATAGGAAATTACGCTTTAATATTTAACCATAAGAATATTACATAGATACACGTTGCCTTTAGCACGGACTTTTTACACTGATTCCAATTTATATGCCTGCCTACTTACGAACTCATGATAACACATAACAACATAACGCTACATGACTACACACAGCCACATACATACCAGTCCCAGTCCCAGTCGCTACCTATGTACATAAGGACAACCACCTATTAGTCTCTAACAAACTACTATTCACAATATCCTAGCTCTGAGCTAGCTCAACTGATAGATAACTCACAAGAACGAGTCTTTACCTTGCATTATTATGATTTAGATAAATGCATGTTTAGACTATCTACATAACATACATACAGGTAGACTCTATAGACACATACACACTTTTATAATATTATACACTTTACATCTATCTAGTGCTACATACAATCTTCTGCGTAATGAACTTTTTTTTACGCTTCAATTCATCTATAGAAATATATACACCGTCACACAGAGCCGATACACACATACATTAAGTGTAGTGGTTAAAGAAATGACGAGGATTCTTTTTGGCGTCTTTGCCAAAAGAGATTCTCAGCTATAACAATAAAGCAATTTGAATTGTAATGTATAAGTGCGATTGTATGTAACCTGCTTAGATTATTAAATGCATCCTCGTCGAGAGATCATCAACGAAATACACACACATACATATAATATAATACATACATGCAGTTGTTGTACTTAAATATGCGGATGTCTATTTAAAAACAACCCCAATTCACCAAGTAAACACTCACAGAATGTAAATTCACTCAGATTTCCAACTGCACGCTTTATCTCTCTCATTTTCTTATTTTCGTGACTGCTGCAGTCGATTTGATTGTTGAACTGTATTACAGACACATATTTATTTATTGCCCCTTCATCTAATATGCATATAATTCCAAATAGAACTCCTTTTAAATGTAATGCATTGAAGACACGATTGCATGCATGCATCTGTTTCATTGTTTTGCACATGAGATAAGAACTCTGTGGAAGATATAATAGAACATGACTTACAATTGTCTACATAATACTCGTACCCATTCATCTATGTCAGCATTTTATCGGTTTCCTTTATCCGTAATTACATTATGTGCACATTTTTTTCAAATCTACAGATAAATGCAGATCACGAGATCACATACATATGTAGCATGTATCTTAAGTATATGTATAAGTACAAGTGTAACAATCCCTTATCAAAACTAATTAGATTCAATTTCAAACTCTTTCAGAGTTTAGATATATTTGATTTAGAAGTTTGACTCTCCTGAACCTTCTTACTAGGATAAGATTACAGATTTTACACTGTTATATAATTATCAGAGAGAAAAATCTAATTATTTTGCGAAACAGATAGCTTGAAGATAAAGTAAAGTAATTGTATTACCTACTTAGCAGATTAAAGAGTTGCAGCCAGAAAGATATTGCACATAGACAATGCATAGTTGTGGTTCCAACAAGGGAATCTGGGATAAATATCTTTTCGAATAAACTAGCAAGTAGTAGGTTTTTTATGCCTTTAAACTTAATGATCCTTTAGGAAGTGAAAATTAAAGGTTTGTAACAGAAAGAGATGTATAATATGTAAAGTAATTTTATACTGTGTTGCGGCTACACTATGCGCTCTAAAAAATATTCACATAGTCATGTCATGATATGACACTTGGAATTCACACTCACACACTCAGTCGCAAATCTACATATTTATACTTTTGTAGTAGGCCCATAGGTTGTCCTAATAATATGTGCTACACCTGTTGTAATGGTTCTGTGTCTACTAATATGAACCTATTACCACCATATGCATTCTTATTAGCAAGATTTTATTTTGTATGTACGTGTAACCAGGAAATTCATAGAAGAATGTTTTTTGTTTCAGGATGTGGCAATTGCAACCAAAGTTTGAGACGACGACTATAATTTCGCCAACCATTCTGACCAAGTTGGACTCGTTTGATCAAGTTATTAAGACGAAGGGATTAATCTCTTTGCTAAGTGCAATGCAATGCCAGCTCCATTGACATACAGTTGGATAGCACTAGCTGCCTCGGCACCTGTAATACTACTTCTTACAACATGGACATTAGCAGTATTTCATTGCCGAAGACGTCAATGGTCGACCATAGATATCTTTCTTGTATCCATCCTCAGCCAAAGTGTACTGCAACAGTTTCTTGGATTCATTTACTCCATTCTGTCATTGATCAAATTGACTTCGAAATCCACCGGTGATACGATATGTACAGGATTATTGTGGTTTTTCATTTCGATACCGATTTTCAAGGGAGCGACAATCATTTCGCTAGCAATTGACCGGTGGCTTTTCTCCAGTAAATTCGAATACAGACTTTACATTCGCAAAAATCATATACGCTACCATATCGGTGTTTTAGCCATTTTGAGTTGCACAGTTGGATTTGCTGCACTTCTTACACTCAATAGTTCGGATCTACTCACGGACAATAGTTGGCTAGGATCCACATCTTATTCTTTTGATCAATGCACATTCATCCCGTTCAAGTTTGATTTGAAGTTCGTCATCTTTTACATTGGTGTTCATACAATCATCATCGTCTCGGGACTGTTTGCAATATGGAAAGCCTCTTGTTGCAGTTGTGGAGGATCCAGGAGCAAGGAAAAGGAACTCGAACAAAGTCGCAACAAGCACAGAAGACTAAGAAAACATCTTCCGTTGGACTTGACACCTAGTTTATCAAATACATCCACTGCGTCTTCCAGCGTCTCTGCTGATAACCCTGTCATTTTGCAGTTTTCAACACCAGGCCTGAAAGCCAAAGCAGTTCTCAGTCATTTACCACCAGAGCAGCAGCTACAACAGCGTCAGAACAAAATCTTCAAAGATCACCATCATCAAAATAAAAAAGATGTGGCTAATTACCATCGAGAGTCAACGTCCATGGGCTTACTCGTTCTTACAATTATCTTCACACACATTCCATTACTGGTAAGCAAAATCATTAAAAACCATCGTAAACATTTAGAAAAGTAGAAACAAACTAACTAACAAACCTCTACCATTTAACTTAAGTGTTTATTTTCCTCACAGAGGCAGAGAGGTAATTGCAAATAGGTAGTGTCCTTTTCCCATTTATAATCTCTACAAAAACACTTGTACACGAGTGTGTACAGCGTACCTACTTCTTTAGTGGAGATCCAGTTAATGATTTTTATGATTTCGCCTGATTTTTGATACAAACTCTTAAATAATTTCATGTTCTCTTGCACATGTTTTTAAAGAGCTGTACATAGCTGTCTATAAATGATCTCATCCCCCATGAATACAACAGCCTACACAGTGCACACACAGCCACTACTCTATAAAATAAAGTATCGCTACATGGCTAATGGAAAACTTAAAAATTAGAGAACAGTCAGCCCTTTCGACTTTCAAGCTCTTATTATTAGATATCTGATATGAACTTATCTTTATATGTTAGGTAAATACATTTTTCATACTATCTTGATACCTAAATAGCTATCTATCTACTTACTACACCCACAGTCAGTAATGATTATTTTAGTGAGATGAACAATTCCCCAGACTACTACAGCGTAACAGTCGTCGTCTGTTCTGTGAGAACATATTATAAAGTCTACAGATCACAGAAAAATCTACTATAGATGAATATGGCACGAAACTACAGACAATAAATGTACTTGTGTATATACACAAGTGCCCTTATTATTACCGACATCATAAAGTGAATTGCACTATTCTACTGCCTAATAATAATATCATGCCTATAGTACAGTTCTTTCAATTATGATTATACCCCTTAAATGAAGTGTCAGTGTTAGTGTTAACCGTACTACATGACTTTAAGCTGCCAATGATTAGAGCAAGATGATGATAAGAGTAACTTACAAAATGATGAGTGGAAAAACTTTCACTTTAAAGTAATGCACTAAACTCAGGTAAACGCGTGCAAAATAATAGGCAGGCGTATATAATATAGCTCTCTGTCACAGCCTAATTATTTCCTAACTTACTGCATGCCTGAACCTTTATAAAATTCATACTCTTTCGTCATAATTTTTCTTCAATTATAGAGATAGCGACAGAGAATGTCATACATACATAATTATCCATTTACTACAGTTGTAGTTTCCATTTGAAGAAAACACATGAGTTAATCTTAATTATCGTACTCTTCTCTCACCCAAACTGACTCAATTTAGGAGCTTAACTGGAAAGAACGGCTAATATAACTAAATAAACAAGTTACTAAGAGAGGTTAACTATTTAAAGGAATTGCTGGACTATATAGATATAATACCACAAAGTAATCATCAGAAAGTGAGTACCTACGTAGAATGCAAAAAATAATTAGCTTATGCCTAAAGAAGCTATCTTTTACATGGTTATGTAGGTAGAAAAGGGAGACAGTAGACATGTACTATTTGGTTTCTACTTCAAATAAAAGCTCATTAGTGTCTTTGCTCTTCCAAGTCCATGGATGGAGAGTATGACACTTAGTATTCATTGGTGGCCATGATGATTGAAATTTTTATGCGATACAATAGGCACTATCAATTAAAGCCCTACCATATATTGTCTACTCCTTTTAAGCGCTGTCTAACACGAAAACTGCATAGTTAGGTGTACTTTTACACAGCGATTAAAGATTGCTCAGATTATGGCTTACAATCTATACATTATTAATATCACGCTTGTTAGGTAGGCGCAATTGGGAACAAACCTTTCTTACTTATATACCTAATTTTACTCTCATATGTATAATCTTTGATAACATCTTGTTCTCATCCTTATCTACATTTAGGAGTGTGTATTTTTATGAATATTTGATGTAAAGAGCCCCAATTAGAAACTTTGAAATTGTGTCACACTATGTTCTGATATCTGATTTGTGAATACCTATTATAAATGTTTGTATAGGCATCAACGACGTTTTCGACGTACGTGATGAATACATGGAATCCTAATGCTGGCCTAAGTTTGTCCATTATCCCTTTGAATTGGCCAGTGACGAATATTCTTTTATGGGGTCAAGTTGTGGAAGGACTATGCATCATCCTAATTCTACTTACCGTTGACTCTATTGTTCCAACTTGGATATTTCAGTGCAAAAAACACAAAAAACGGAACTTTCAACAACTTTTTCAACCGAATCTGACCAATATTACCACAGTGAACACAAAGAAAAGCTACCCGAGTCCATACCAGTTAAATAACAACACAATGGCTATACAATCAAAGGCAACAGGCGGATTGGCTTCAGAGTACAAGAACAATAAATTCCCCATTACCAATGGATCTTTGTTTGCAAGCCTGACTGCTGCTGCGGTTGCTGCAGCCTCCTCAGCTCCTAACAAAGTCTTAGGAAATGGTATGTCCAAGAAAGTTGAATACTGCATAATTTAATAATGTATTCAAGATTTCAAGAGATAATCCTTTAGTTCACTGTCTGTTGCCTCCTTACAGACACAATAGACCCTTTTTAAAGCTTATCTTTACCTTTAGCACACTGTGCATGTAGAATAGTATCCCTTTATTGCGAATATTAATTACTCTAAGCGAAGCTTCGTTGTACATGCATTCAGTTATTTAATAAATTATGAATGATTCAGTGCATGTATACACAAAATTCTAACACACCTACCTGTTAACTTGTGTTTACCAAATGTCTAAAGAAAATACCTAATTGAACAGTTCAGTAGCTGCGAGAAATCGTGCTAACTTTGGAAAGTAGGTATGCTACTTAAATTGTATTGGATATGACACACCATTAAGTTTCAAGGGGTAAAAATACATTAATATTCCTCTCTTCTACGAATCAGTTCATTTTATATTGTTCTCTGTACAGATATTCCATCGTCTGATAATGGAAACATCTACATGTCTCTCAGTAATGACTTCGACAGTATTGCCACCGCCAGTATTGACCAGGTAAATCCATTGCGTGATTAAAATCTGCCTTTTACTACTCTATTAACCTATTCTCCCTTAACATAACTATGAGTAATATAACCTTACAACAATCTCATAATTTCACTATTATCAACATAGACAGAGACCAGTTTTAACATGTACCTTATTTAATGTTCACGCTTTTTCCGTAAAAATAATGCCAATCTACACACTAAATGAATGCCTTGTATAATGTGAATGTAAACAATAGAAAAAAATCTAATTATCTTATTCGAAAGGGATAAGCAGACCTTAGAGTACACCATAACTTATGAGATAATCCTTAATTAATTAAATCATACTAATTTATCTTGTCTCATTTTTGTATGCATATGCAGTTATTTATCAGAGTGTAAAAATGTCAGTAGTCAGTACAGCTATGTGCATAGAAGAATGGGGTTTCTCTTTTCCTTTTCGTATACAAGTACATAGTACTAATCATTCTGCATGTTTGTTTTGTCGTTAATGATTTTTCAGTGATTCAAGTTTACTGTCCATTGCAGAAAAAACTTACTTTCTTTGTAAACTAATAAATACGAGATGTTTTACAATAGTGGTATCGATTTTCCCAATCTAAAATTCATAGTTTCAGCTACAAGTTGAGAAACAATTTGCGTAAACTGCTTTAATGTGCATTTCTCTATTCAATGTTACCTTTGTAAATCACCACAAAATCTTGTAATGCATGTATTTGTTAATGACCATGGCTTATTGGCAAAATACTTCTGCGTAGTATGCATATTTGCAAGTTTTATTGCATAAAATAACACAGCAAGAAAAACTGTAGAAATTTATCATATAATTTACTGCTGAACTGTTTGTAAATAGAATCTTGATGCTTGAGAATACTAACTTTCAGAATGCTGTCATTCTGTCAAGACTTACAAGATGATATCCATAAATTCTACTGAATTCTTTATCAGAGTAGTTGAAATGCATGAGAAAATCAGCCCACCACTTGTTCTAATTAAACTAGCATCCTTGCCTACGTCAAGAAAATTTAATGTCTACATTTTTATGACATTTGATGTCTTATTTTCTTAATAACTATGTTTATGCCGACTTTGTATATGCGTTCATACTTGTTGAAAGTGAGAATTGGAGAAAATTACCTTTAATTAGTGTAAATGATACCTGTTTCTAAAATTGAGTATTTTTTGTAGATTTCGTTGGATGGTGAAGATGGAGAAGACAGTAAAAAATACTACCACCAGCGCTGCGCTTCTGTAACAACAGTGGCCAACGATGATTTTGAGTTTCATCATGCACTACCAGTAAATCAACCTCAATTCAACCCAAGAACTTTTACTTTAAATAAGAAGCAGCCATTATTCGGGCAACCTTATACACCTCATGAACAACTGAATCAACACAATGTTCAGTTTCCTGCTCCCCAACAGCCATATCAACACCAGCAGCAGCTGACGTCTCTGTCTATGAATGACCTTGACCTCATTACGGAGCTGGAGGTTCCATGTGCCGCTGACTCTAGAAAACCGTCTACATCTACAGCAGAGTACAAACAACAACGCATGTATAGAAAACGGCCCAGGATTCAGTGTCAGCCAGCAGTTAACAATCAGCACAGCGTCCACCAACAAGCCAACAGATCGCAAAGACATCCCATAAAAATGTCAGACAGACGAGTTTTGTCTCTCGAATGCTTAACCTCAAACTTGTATCATGCAAACAAGAATGGATTCGATGTTTCTTATTTAGATACGGGAGACTTGTGCCTTGTGAGACAAGGCGATGGAAGCAGGTGCATTTTTGTCACGGATTTCATATAAATTACAAACCTTTAATGTATATGTTTATAAATAAAATAACAATGTAAGTATCTGAGTAAGGAATTACAAACATCTTACAACAGTATTTAACAAACAATATATACTCTGTCATATTTATTAATTTTTTCCATTCATATTCGTATAAAAGTAATAGTGAAAGCCCTCTCCAAACGTCTCATATTTGCAATCACTCCAAAATTTCTCATAATGCTTTTTACGGAAATGTGGCTGAGCAAATGTTATAGAAATAAATTTCCCATTTGACTGCTTTAAAGTAGAGGACACACTTTGAAGAACCGTCTCCATTTTCTTGGACACTTCTTCCGATACGCTCCATGGACTCTTTTCTTTTACGAACAGTACATCCAATGTCGCCTTTTCTATCACGATATCAAAAGTAGAGTCAGGAAATGTTAAATTTAGCATGTCCATCACGGTCCACGTCATATATGGGAATTCTTTAGACATTTTCGAAATTATTACTGGCGAGTAGTCAATATTTGTAATGGAATGATAACCATCTTCATACATCGAAGAACTAAGACGACTATTTCCACAGCCTAAAAGTTTTACAAACCAAATTCATAATTTTATTAGTAAAAATATGCATTATCATCCAAAAACAATGTATTAACTGGCATTAGAATGATATGATATGTATTTTAAGTGCATCTATATTTAATCGCTAATTACGCATAGCAGATATATGATTATTAGTAATTAATTATACTCAAGGTATTTTCCGTTACACTATCAACAGGTTATGACTTGACATAAAGTAAAATTATTATTTAAAATCTTCCAAAGACCATTCTTTAAGGAAAATGTAAATGGGAAGCAATATCAATTTCACACTAATCAACAATAATCAAAGCCAAACTTTCTTATTTTCTTAGATTATTTCTAGCACCAACTGTCCAGCTCAGTTCAGTTATAACCATACCAGGTAACATTACTAGCATGTAAGTCTTACACCATTGCAAATGACGGATAGGTAAGTATAGGCATAGGCCTGCATAGCGTAGGCTTTAAAAGAGAAAGGCATCCATTTCTTTAAAACCATTAATATTAAAATTGTTTTAATTTCAATTCCTGTATGGGCTAACTTTTAGTTTTCAGCTTTCAAGACATTATTATTTGTTTTGCTAAATGAATTGCCTAATACATAATAATGTTCACTTTCAGAGTAACAATGTACAAAAGCACAAATTGTACCAATCGCTGGCCAAAGAAGGTAGGAAAAAAATAAGTTAAGTACGAACTGATGTGACCTTTCTTGCATTTTTAAGGGAATGTCGACTATTATAGCTGCTACTAATAAGCATACTTAGCATAATCATACTTATTTCGTTCCATTCATTTGGTTTCATAAATATATTTTAAATAATCTCTATTTACTTTAACAAATAAAGTAGCCACATCAAAATAGTAGGTGAGTCTACACATTACACATTAGCAGGCACTGCTGTATAAATTACTTGAACACACACATGCATATATGCAAGGACTGAGTGTTCATGTATTGAATTCACCTTTATTTCTTTTCCCATATTCCATTGAAGTATTTTCAATCGACGAGACCTGTATTTGATAGCCTAACAGATTTACTGCTGATGGATATTTAGAATTCAGTCATTCATGGGAATGGTTGTAGCTTTACATATGCGAGACTACAAGCTTCTTTTAATTAAGGCAGAGTTTCCTAATAAAAAATAAGGGAAACTTCATTTGAGATGCGATGAAACATTTGAATGATGTATCTTTGGTCAGCATTCAAATGTAAAACACATTGATTCTGGGTTGCAAAGAGTCAACTACAATGGTCTTTGTCTTTTACAAGACATATTGTCTCGAAATGTGTCTGATAATTATATTATTAATACTATAAAAAAAATTCATACCGAGCATTAGAATAGAATCGCTACGGTTCACATGTTTGTTAAGTAAAGGCTTTAGGGAAGGATATTCCTTGCACCACTCAAATTCATCTTCATGCTGATATCGTTTGTTCCAATACTCAACTTCATCATATTCTTCATTGGAATCCGGCATTATACTTAAATTAAAATTGGAAGTCATTTTTGAAATTCAGTCTTTGGTTGTTTGCACACAAATGTTTGCACATAGAAGTTAAGTCTTCAATGATATGATACAGAGAGGCGTTTTCTTCTACTTTGATAAATTATGGTCAATGAAAGTCTTTTTCATTTGTTTTAGACATGGACGATTAGGTTGACACCCACATACAGTCTCCTGGAACCAACACAAAATTAAAATCAACTTCACACTAATATCCAGGTATTCAATATTTAATGAAATAATTTTATACAGCATTGAACATGATTTTCCAGCTTTTTCCAATATTGTATTCTTGCTATAATGAATATTACACCTACACAAACTCAAAAAAAGTGAAGGACAAAGGACAATTGAATTAAAATGCAATTGAAAAACCTTTACATACAGCTGAAAACATTAATTCCAGTTATGAGATGGGCAACTATTTTTCCTGGAAAAGGTACTACAGATTGACCTACCGATTTCCGAAGTCCGTCTTAGAAAGATGTTCGAATTCTTATGCGAATCGAAGTAGCAGATTGTATAGCAATATATTTTGAACTTTAAACAGTGAATTCTTCAAGTGACACTAAACTAAATAGTTTTTTAATAAAAAATAGAGGAATTTTTCCAAAATAAAAATAAAAAGCAAAATTTTCTTTCTACTTCCATGACTGAGACCGAATTGAACAAAAGTTCAAAGTTACCTCTCAAAATTAGTAAATATTCCAGAGCTCAATTTAGTGTGACTGTTTTTAACGCATCTTGTCGATTGTGCATCGAGTGCAGCATTGTTGTGCTGTATTGGTACTATTCCTTGCTATCAATACAAAGTTCGAAGGCAAGATGCCATGTAATTTCAAATTCAAACTGGCTGGGTCTGTCTGTGTGTAGAGAAGAGTACCGTCAACCGTACCTTTAATATGACAAACTAATAATAATTCCACTGTCTGTCTCATCACACAGGGCGAAGAACTACGCCTACACCTTCATTGAAACAGAATCGACCGACTATTACCGTTTCGCTTTGAGTTTCGCCTCTTCAATTGTGTAATTGGGTGAATAAGCATTAAAAACTTTAATAGAAAATCCCATGTCCTATCACATTCAACATTCATTAACGAAACTACCTACCGTTAAGGAAGATGTGTTTCGAGTAACATATATTTATTTGGGATAAAATAGGTACCACTGTTGTCATTTTATCGCTGCTGCTGCTGAATAGAGAGAAGTGGAACGGTGAACGGGTTCTATTCTTCTGGTTTCCGCCCGTCACTACTCCCGCCGCGGCCAAGTTGATGGTCCAGTTTCTGTTTATTGTAAGTGGGATGTATAATTTTCATGATTAATAGCTGTACTTTCAATAATCAGTTTAATCAGTCATAAAACAGATCGTTGTTATCAGTTTTAGCAGCCTTTGCTTATTATGAATAATATTTAATGTCTACTTATTTTGTACTTGTTAATCTTCAATCTTGTTATGCATTATTTTGATAGTCAATTCTATACTGTATTAGTCATAATATTATAGTGGCAAAAGTGTTAGTCATTAGTGGGACGGTGATGTTTTCTTATCTCCAGGATTTTCCAATCATTGGTGATTGGTTTAGTTTGTATTGACTGCGCTGTACTTCCACTGACTGTTAGTCATAGCACATTCGCTACCACTGCTCTACCACGCATAAAATAAACTGCTATACCTAAGTAAATATTTGGTATTCAGTAGTGAAAATACTGGCAATAGTAATAGTAAATATATTTCAGTACTTTATAAATAATCTTCGCCATTTGCCATTCAATTCCATTATAATGCAGGCATTATAGAATATGCAACAATTCATTAAAATTATTGAGACATAAAGAGGCAGAGGAGACCTTAGTATTGTTTTATCGTTTCAATTTCAGTACACATCTATTAGCCTATTACTTTTTCCTTTACCTACAACCGAGACGAGAACAACCTAACCAAGAATACTATCATCCTCATGTACATATACACTGATAAACTGATAAGTGGGAAGAAAGGGAGTTTATTGTCCATTGTGTATTAATTTGCAATTATATAATAGATTAGATATCAATTAAAAAGATACATCTACAGGCCCCGGTAACTAGCCAAGTATTTTATTTATTCTTGTGTCCTTCTATCTGCCTGACTAGTCTGCAGCACCTGATTTCTCATCCGTTTATCGTGTTCAATTTTCTTTATTTAGAGACATTCGAGTGTCAAGTATGTATGCGATTTAACAGTCGATACCATTGCCTATTCTTTTAAGTGTACCTATAGATAATGGGTTCAGTTCATTGGTTTTTGAAAGGATTTTAATTTAAAATCTTGGAGAATCTCTAACTGCGGTGCACTTCTGTCTCATCAGTCACCCAGTTGACATCGTTTATAAACCTATTTTTTCCACGTGCAAAGTAATTCCCATATATCTTCAAGGGATTTTTATATATACAATTTATTCTTTATTCTCACATAATCAATTGTCTGTTTATTATGTTTTACTTGATTTTTGTTCTATGTTTTCAGGAAATTGGATCCTACTTTCGGTCATTATGGTCTTATTGCAAACTTGGCAATCGTTCCTAAAATGGTTTTGGAATCCTGATGTTTGGCTGCCACCTGGTATAGATTGGCCAGACATAATACCAAATGAAAAGGTCAATTACTCTAATCCTGAGGATTTACTGTATCCCATTCCGCTCGCTCTTGCCATGATCTGTGTGAGGATAGTTGTAGAGAGGTAATAATATTGTGATCTGTAAATAAAATGAACTAAGCTTTAATCGTCATTGTAATTTTATTGAAACTTTTTTTGCAGATTGGTTTTTAATCCATGGGGTCAAAGTTTGGGGCTTAGAAAAGTCCATCGTCTCGTTGTATCTTTACAACCAAATGAAGTGCTTGAGAAGGCTTACAGGTCTTCACGAAATAAATTTAATCATAAAGAATTGGAGACCCTGGCTAAGAAAGTTGACATGGAGGTGAGACAAGTTGAAAGATGGATGAGAAAAAGAGCCGTGAAAGACAAGCCGACGACTTTGGCAAAATTTAGTGAAAGTGGGTAAGTGAAGAAAAATAATTTGAAGTTAAATATATTTTAGTATACAATCATTTGTTATTGACTTGTATTTCTCACTTTCCTCGTAATTGTAATCTAAAACCTGCAATAATACATATGTTTTGACTTCTTTTGCTTTAGATCAATCTTGTCTGCTATATGCTATTCATTTATATAGATAACTACGGATAACTTATTAATAACTATTATTAACCGATATATTTCGTGGGCGCAGGTGGCGATTCTTATGCTACTCGATATCGTTAGCAGTTGGAGCATATATCCTTTGGGACAAGAATTGGTTTTGGGATATAAATCACTGTTGGTATGATTATCCTCATCATGTGAGTTTGAATCAGCCTACTTAATCTTCCTAACAAATTATCTATTCTGGGATCAAAGATTGACTCATACTCAATACTCATAATCATTTTTGTGATTTAATGAATGATGTAATGTGTTTAGAGTGTTCCCAATGATGTATGGTGGTATTACATGCTCGGTTCAAGTTTTTACTGGTCTCTGATGTTCTCCCAATTTTTTGACGTGAAAAGGAAAGATTTTTGGCAGATGTTTTTACACCACTTGACTACCATAAGTCTGTTGGGTTTCTCATGGACGTGTAATTTAACTCGAATTGGGACACTTGTACTTCTCTTGCATGATTGCGCGGATGCCTTTTTGGAAGTGAGTGCACTTCTAATCTTTGTTCATCACAACTTAATTTTATTTTTATTTGCTGAAATTGTAATTCTGTTGTGTTATAGGCAGCAAAAATGTCAAAATATGCTAATTTCGACTTACTTGGAGATGTTGTGTTTGGTCTTTTTGCCATTCTTTGGATAGTAACTCGTCTAGGAATATTCCCTGTGTACATTTTGAATAGGTTTGTAAGCTTATTTAACATACACATCTTACATGATTACGGCATTTTTGATAACTTATCGGCAGCACGAAAATCTAAACTAAATTATTATTATTATTATGAAATCGAAGTACACTGATCGAGGCTCCTAAAATAGTGCCAATGTTTCCGGCTTATTATATCTTCAATGGAATGTTGACTATTCTTCTGTGCTTACATGTATTTTGGACATACTTCATCTGCAAAGTTGCCTTTAAGGCACTGTCTTCAGGAAAGGTAAGTATTTCAGTCACGTTTTGTGAATCATTTAATCAATGGTGGCAAGTCAATAAATAATGGTGGTGGCAGTAAGATTTTCAAAACACTAAATATTTTGGTTTTAAATCGTTAGACTCGAAAGTTCTAGTTCTTAATTGAAATTTTTAAATAAATTGGCAATTTTCTAAAATAATTAAACCCTAGATACTGGTGGGCAAAAATACAGAAAAAATCTGGCATTCGTATTATAATATTAGATTTTTTCCTATGCGGTTTACCCATTACCCATATTATGCTTGCTTTTAAGTTGGAACAGTTGGTTTCGATGGTTTTTGGTTTCAGTAGTTTTGGTCTTTGGTGTTTTCGGTTTTAGTCTTTAGTAGTTTTTCGGTTTCAGTAGTTTTGTAACGCAATGCTTCTACATTGCGTAAATAGTAAAGTTATGAAAGTGTTTTTGTGGTCAAAATATTTGGGTTTATTCAATTTCGGAGAAAGTGGTAAACGGTTTGAGGGAAAATTACTTTTACTGTTCTGGTTCTGGGTTCTGCACTAGCTAAACAATTGAGTAATGGTTTCGGTAGACCCGAAGAACACTGACTGATTCTCATAGTGCCCCTTCACCCAATTCTACTCTCGTGTCATATCAAAAATATATTAAATTATTGGAAATAGATTATTTAAATTCCAATCCACAGTGTTTCCTGTTATTATTTCTTACAAACTCTGACTCTAAATATTGTTATTTTTGTGTTGTTTTAGATTGAAGACGCAAGAAGCTCTACTGAATCTGCTAGCGACGATTATGACAGTGACAAGAGTCGTGAGATAGCAAATCACATAAACCATGAATACCAGCGGGCTAAGCTAGAAGAAATTGAAAAAGAATTGCATAAAAGGGAAGCTTTAAAATAAAATATTCTAAGTATTCAAGACTCGACCATTTAGTAGGTCATAATTTATTTAAAAATATACTTATGCTTTTGTCGGAGAGACGAATATTTGTATGATTTTAGGAGATAAAGTCAGCTGTCTTAATTAGTCTACAACACTTAATTTCCTAATTAACAAAGGGGCCATCGTTTGTAACGTTTAAGTATAATATTATATATATACGTCATACAAACAGTATGCAGTAGTTTAAAAAGCCGTCTAGAATTTCAGATTTGCCCTGTGCTCGTGCTCATTATAATTCTGCGCCAAATGAAACAATTTTCGTGTATGCATTCTTCGTGTATGCACTTCTGTCAAAGAAATCACTGCATTTATTGTTAGCTTTACGATTTTGTTAGCACGACACAGCCAATCAATCATCAACCATGCCCATTAGCTAGGTATTATTCTGATTTCAGGTTTAGTAAACCAACACACAATCACACTTACTGTAACGTAACACACCACTACTCGTAAAATAAGACAAGACTTATGAAGCCAGTTTACTGACTATTAGGTACAAGCATAATAACAATATTGCAAGTAATTAAATGCATATTGCATATTATTGTGAAAAACTATTGCTGGTAGCTATAATACTGCTGTGGTCACTTAAGTACTATACCTATAGATGATACTATGTATTTAATTAAATATTAATAATAATACAGTCAAGAATTCTTATTGTCAGTGAATTTTGCATGCAGAATGGAAAACTCAATTGTTAAAATGTCTATTCCACATTACTTAAAAGAATACTCTGTCTGTATGTATATGTACCTAATATTTGTATTTGTCGCCTTTTCTATTATATTATCGTCGCCTATTAATTAGCTATGTAATTGTAGAGCATAATATTCAGGAATTAATTGATTATATTCTAAATTAATAAATTTTGATTATTTTTTACCCTAAACCTATAAATTCCTTAGACTATTTTCCTGCAAGTCTAAAAGCAGGCACTTTAGTTTGTATCTTCATTTCACAACCAAATCATTTGGCATGTGTGTTGTTAGTGATAGTAAATGTTATTATATTATATTAATTTTGATTGGTAGTCTGTTCTTTTGTATGGGCATCCTAAATCCTAGCCGACCTCTTGTAGAAATGAATACCGTATTTGTAGGGCATGATTGTCATTTTCAAAAAAGTCTTTAGCTTGATTAGCAAAAGTAGCTTTCTTTTTTAGAACGTTTCGTCTTGAATTATAGCACTCTATATCTATAGTACATAGATTTATGAGTGTAAATATTTTGTATTAATTTTATTTGTGTATTTCAATATGTGGTTCGTCAGTACACTACTTAAACATTAAAAAAATTAATGATTATCATATCCAGAAATCTTTCATAGCTGTATTTTATTAGGTATTTTACTTACATAATATGTATAATTGCAGTGCAATTAAATAGGTACCAAAAACAATTTCATAATAAAAATTGTAATATTATTCTGTAGTATATCTGTAATCTGTCTGTAGTTTTCTATATAGTTCTTTAGTAGAATTGCAGTAGGGATCGGCTTTTGCACGAAATGTTGTAGCCACAAGTAATTCTGTAAAAAAGCACACGATACGCAACAGTTGACGCTAACAATGCAAATTGATAGATTGGTACTGATTTTTATTTTATCCGGAATATTATGCAGATGCGTATGTGCGGACAATAGAATGATGACCTGCGAAATATACACGATAACCCGCTTTATAAAAGTTGTAATTTTTACTGTTTTTGATAAATACTTTATATTACTTACTAGCTTTCACGGAAGTGAATGTTTTCATTTTCATGAATTCACGCTCCTATTATGCCATGCAATTCAGTGAGAAGCATTTAAAGTGGCTGTCATACCCCATATAAAGGTTTTCATAACATGAATAAGATTTCCCTGAGATTGACTCATCAGGAGGTCAAAATAGACTAGTTCCCACAGACAAAATGTTCCCTTTTAACCTATGAAAACGTTTTTCTATGTAACCTCGAATCAACTTTTGGCAGTTCTTATTTTTTTCATGGCAGGCAGCTCTTATTTTTTTCATCATCGTGGATGCCTGTGAAAGACGATTAAGACGATTTGTATCGTTTTTGGAAAAGCGTGTATCGACTGTCATTCTAAATTAGATTAATATGACATGCAGAGTGCTGAATCGAACTCTAATCGTAGTAGTAGTCTTTTAAATAACGACGATATATAGTAAAAGGGGTGAAATAAAATTAATTAATTCAGCCATCCATGCCACAATATTGTACTTTTGTCCTTTTTTCCTACATAATATTCTAACATTATTAGTTAGGTATACAAAATTATTTGTTGTTCCATACGACTCATAGTCTATACCTACTACGACCTAGGACACGACCTTGAGGATGCATTGCATGCCTTTCCGGTCTTTTGTATTTCATTCATAACTATTAATAAGGCACTAGTGAAAAGTGCGGAGTAATACAAGGAATATAAATTAAATATATAATTATCCTTGAAGAACCATATACTGTATAGTATAAGAGTCGCAGATACATGATAAAATCATGAATTCCCATCAAATCATACCAAACCGGTAAAAATCGCGTAAGTATTTATAACGCCTACTTTTTGCCTAAAAATTCATCCAAACTACAAATGTTCATCGTACAGCTTTATGGCCCTTTTTGCTTTTAGTTTGGTTCATATAACAATACCAAGGATAGTGGACCCACTCCCCTTTACTATTTCATTAACTCCAAAAGTAACCATGTACCATAATACACGAAGACCTTTATAGATATAATTGATAATTATTGAGGTATTTATTAATTGGGTGTTTGTTGTATTTATTTGGATGGTGTATTATAAATATAATATGTAAACTAGGAAATTAATATGCCTGTTTTTTTGTTGCATTCTCCATAGTTTGCCAATGTCGAGGATGATGTATTAAAAATTAATATACATAAATAATATTAATTATAATATGTACATGAAAATATGGATGCATGCAATATTATGCGTATGCAAGTACTTTTTATGTAACTAAACTATATACAAAGGGAAGGTATACACATGAATACATGAGTATAGTATATTATTAAGAGTGTGTGTATTTTATGTGTATGATAATGAATTCACTGTTTATGCGCAACGCCAAGGAGGAAAGGAATGTATCGGATAGCTAAAAGATGCCCTCAGGCACTACTCGAGCTGTCTTGGACTGTTGGTGTTGGTGTGTATGGACTTGACTTCGCAGTGAAGTAATTTCTCAACTGCCACTTCCTAAATCTCAGACCTTTTCTTTTATCAACAACTACGTAACTAAGTAGAGTAGAGCATAAAAACAATCGTACATGGTTTTTTAATCTCTTTCTCTTAATTTTTACCTGGATCTGAGATTTTCGAGGTTGGATTGGATGTCAAATTATCAGCGGTCAACATTATCGACCATAACAAGGTGTGTACAGTCAGCGTACTTACTGCATACTACTTACTACTTATGACTTACCTGTACCTACCACTTAGATTTTATTGATTACTATGTAATTTCATCCAACTATTTGTAAATACCTAACTGTTTTGAATTTAGACGAAATCATTAACGCAACGATGATACAATGTATAATTTGATTGAATGTTAAATGTACCAGTCACCAGTTCGGTTTTCCCAATTTTTGCGGCCGAGGAATAGGAAAGACAGGTCAGACATGAATAACTTGGCATTCTAGGTGTACGGTGTACCTGTAAACTAATGTAAAATTAAAATTTGCAAAGCTTAATTCTTTGTCGCTGGTAAAATTCAAACTGGAATGTTTAAGAATGGAAATCGGTTCCGGTGCAGCAACGTTTGATAAACAACTTTGGTAGATAATAATTTATGGTTGATGTTAAAACTATGAACTTGAATTGAATCCACTTGACTTTCATTCATCATTCGTGGTTATTTCGTTAGTACTATCGGTCGGATCAATTTTTGCTCCTGTCGACGTTATTTTTCCTGTCACATGCCCATCGACAAAGTAATTGCAAAGTAAAATATTTTTCTATTACTTTTATTACGTCCAATATTACCGAGCAAACCAATAATTTAATCCTCATTCTCTTCTCCGTAGGATTGGCAATTAAAGGATTTTTTTTCCTTTCGGTCGCATTAATAATGAATATAGAGGAAGTTCCTCTTGTCTTTGTGCTCCTTTTATTGCAAATATTGTTTGACAACTATATAAAATGGTGTCCTGCGTACATGTTTTGATTTTAGTTATTGACCATAAGAAAGGAACAGCTGACACCGTGTTTACTTCAGTATATATATATAATTTAATTACACATTTTTATAGTTACACAAGGAAAGGGTTTACGAGGGGCGCAAGATATTGCAGCATTTTTGGCTTTTTATCAAATTATTTTCTATGTGTTTGCATTATTGGGACCTGATCATGAATGCTGGTTTTCCATTACCGTATTCATTCTACTGTGCTTTAGCATTCAAACAATGTATATTCAAAGCATAGTCGTGTTTAATATTTAATAAGCCTATTTAATAAGTTAGTTAGTTATGAACGAAAGGAAATATTTACTGAAGCCAACTTTTTACCCATACTTTAGGAGGCTATCAGAATAAAAACAGAAATAATGGTTTAATTTAAAGGAATGGGCTGAATAATATTTTTTTCTCAATAGAAATCCGTAACAAAATTGTGAAACATGCCGCCTCGGAAAGATGCTGGAGGTGTAAAGAAAATTGGTAATGCCGGTGCCGGAAACAGTAAAGCTTATCACAGGCCAGACCCTATTTCAAATGGAGAAGTGCTCACAGATCTCTTTGGAAAACAATGGAAAATTGGAAAATCAATTGGTTCCGGTGGATTTGGGGAGATATATCTAGGTGACAATATGTAAACTTTTTTCTGAGACAGTAGTATCTGTATGCATCCTATTGTCTTAGTGGTAAATCGCTTCAGATTAAGTTAAATAATTAATTTTGTTTGTTTAAATCTTTTTTGCAGCAAGTGAAGATGTGTCAAAAGCAGTGACGGACAAAGCCAATTTTGTCGTAAAAATTGTAATTAATAAATAACGAATAAATTAATACGTATTTTACGACACAAAATATGGCAATAATTATCTTATAATAGTCTTTGTTAAATAAAATTTTAGGAACCATATTCTAATGGACCATTATTTGTAGAAATTGCTTTCTACATCCGTATAGCAAAATCAGAGATGAGTAAGTCGTATATTTGATTAATATTGCTTTGACGAAGTAATCAAATTATTCGCATGAAATGTGCTTGCTATTGTTTTTTAATAATTGTATATTCGTAATCGTAAGTTGTAATTGTAATTTTACAGTTGAAGACTGGAAGCGTACGAAGAAATTAGATTACTTGGGTATGCCTTCATATATTGCGTCAGGATCCCACGAGTACAAGTCACAACAATACCGTTTTATGGTGATTCAAAGATTTGGGCAAGACCTTCACAAGGTGTTGCAAGAGAAACCTGGGAAAAGATTTAGTAATAGGACTGTTCAATCGATCGCAATTCAAGTAGTAAGTAATTTTAATGAGTTCACATCACAAATGACCACTTACCTGTGCTTCTACTACATTCTATACGTTATAAATACATTATATGCTTATACTGCTTATGTTACATTCATTTGATAATAATTTTAGATCGACACTCTGGAATACATACATTCAAAAGCTCATATACACGGCGATATCAAAGCCTCTAATCTTCTCTTAGGATTGGGCAATGGCCCAAGTATCAAGAAAGCTAAACAGCCGCAACAAGTCTATCTTCTTGATTTTGGTCTCGCAGGCAAGTTCGTCAACAGTGATGATTCGCATGTAGCTTATGGACCAGATGCGCGGCGGGCTCACAATGGCACGCTAGAGTACACTTCAAGGTTTGTGTACCATTTGTATAGCAGGATTGTTTGAAACATTATTCAATTTTCAATTAGCCTTTTCAGATCTACTCTATTTTGCTATTTATTATGCTTAAACTGTTTGTATACTATCCTAAAAATTGCAAATGCTCTGAATCAAATTAATTTATCACAGAAAACAGCTGAATGAGAATGACAACGATTTCAATTGTTTAAATTCTAATCATTCATAAATAAATATAGGGATGCCCATGTTGGAGCTTTTTCAAGACGAGGGGACTTAGAAATATTGGGCTATAATATGCTCGAATGGTTGTGTGGCAATTTGCCTTGGTCTCCGAAGGATCTACCAGATAAGGTTCATAAGCAGAAAATTGCATTCATGACTAATCTAAATTTGAAGAAAATTTACCCCGTGGACATTCCAGGTATTAAAACTTCTAGCAAGTTAACGCTAACTGTTCTGTAAAATTGTGTTTGTAAAATTAAAATATACATTTTGTTATGATAGTTGCAATTTACTTGTTAGTAGATATCTAATTTTATTTATATTTTGATTCGTAGGCTTAGATGTTATAGAAAAGTTCCTCAAGTATGTTTCTTCCATGGAATTCCAAGAAGAACCGAACTATGTTCACTGTAAAGATATCCTGAAGAAAGGTTTGCCGAGTAGTTACAAGAGCTCATTGTTTTTAGAAGAGGTTGCTAATTTGCCAGTATCTGCAAAATCCTCAAAGGCCACATCCAAACGAAATGTAGGTTTGGATGTCGTCGATGATGCTCTTGCTAAAAAGTTACGTGTTCCAGAACTCGATGATGAAAAAGACATTGTAAAGAGGTTTGCGAATTTTACTCAGTTGTAAAATATCTACTATTATAACTTTTACTAATAATCTGATTTTTATTGAATGTTCTACAGGTCCACAAGGACAACAAGAAAAGTAAAAGACTTTAATTGGGCTCGTGTACTGTCTTCGGATCCAGAAAAAATTGTAAGAGCTGCGTCGTCACTTTCACAACAGTCTACATCTGGTAAAGAAGAATCTACAAATAAAACTCCTTCGCCAATCATGGCAAACCCCACCCCTGCGATGCTGCTAATACTGTCAAAGAAAAAAGAAAATATTCGTTCGCCAATTAAAGCTAAGACTGTCGAAATTGAGGTAAATATTTTTTAAATTTGTAGCTTTATAAATATCTATTAGTCTTATATGTCATTAACCTATATTTTTTATAATAATAATAGGGTACTACCGAATACACTCCTGCAATGAGGGAACTAATGATGAAAAAGAAGACTGGATTTACTAAAACCGCCGTTGGAAAAAGTAGGTTGAAGACTGTTACCAAAAATGGTGCTCCCAAATTCTAGACTTTTGTAGCATCTAATTCGCCAATATTATTTGTATTTATTCTTATTATTTAATGCATCCGATGCGTTTGTATTTTTACTATTGCTAATGTAGAGACCGGATAAGCAAGCAAATAAATTTTAGGTTAAAATATTTGTATTCATAATTGCAAAATAAACACCACAAATGTACGTATACCACAAAAACTGACGAAATTTCAGTAAATTAACCCATAATTGTATCAATGTTTTTGTAAATACGTTTTCTGTATATATGCCAGATACGAAAAACTGAGAGTTGAGTTGTGTGTGTAGAGTTAGTTCGTCCTAATACCATTATTCTAGTTTATCTTTAGCCAGGGAACTCGAAAAGGCAAAGTTCAATACTTCAAGCCCTAAAGTGGTTTGTATAAAGTGTGGAATTTGCTTGCTCATCTGGACTCTGACTATCTAATTAGATCCCTAGATGCTAAAAAACGTTCTCCGTTTTTCCATATACATTCTGTAGTATTGGAGTAATTTGTTACTTTCGGTTAACATCTCTGAATCGAAGCGTTGTCCATGTCAATTATGTTTGTCAACCTACTGTGCTCTGTATTCCTGAATGTGAAGCATACACCATTTAATATGTTTAGTAATTAAATAGCTAGTTATCCCTATTTTCATACAAGGGATCCCAAAATGAGCTTGGTGAATTTCAGGCTCCAATACATCTTCCATATTGTATAATAATTGTATATCAGTAAAATACTTTTCGAGTTTCACAGCTGAAAATGTCACAAATTAAAATCCAATTTCAACGTAAATATTTATAACGATCTGGAAACGGGAAGATGTTTTGTGAAGTTTCTTCTGTTGTGAGCCTGGAATTAATTTAATGCCAATATTATAGTTTTTGCATGTATTAAATTAGCTCGGAGCACTTAGTATTTAGCTTCCAGTATGCAGTAGTTCCCCTGATTGATTGATATTATGATTTTGCATTTTATGCATGTGTGATGCTAGTTAACTTACATATAAGGATGATTATTAATAATTAATTGGGGCATTTGGTCTATACAACTTGGTCATTTCTGAATATTAGACTGCAAATTAAAAGGATAATTCTGCTAGCTTTCTTGAATTTATAATGACCAACTTGGAATGGACCATTCATCAATCTACCAAAGTACTGAATGTATGTTTAAGTATTAACTTAGGTACTATAATAATAATAATAATAAGAGTAAAACAACAATAATATTATAATATTATACTGGAGAAGCAATAGTTTGACCATTTTCTGTTTATACTGTTTTTTTTTCATTTAAAAAAGTCTCAAAAACTATCAATAAAGAATAACTACATAGATGAGTAAGTTTAAGTTTCGAAATATTATAGGTAACTTTACCTATTTATTTTTGTACAAAATTCATTTTCAACTCAAAAAAAATCGTGTGTGGGCGATACTTTAGAATACTGATACGAATGTATTGAACTGACTGGGAGCCTAACTACAAAACTCGAAACTACATTTGTCTTATAGGTAAAGCTAAAAGAAGTTAAAATAAGTAAATAGCAATAAAACTGGAAAAAAATGTCTTCTTTTTTGTTTGCGCAATTAATTATGTGAGAAAATGTGAAAAAAAAATATTACCAGTTTGAAATTAAGGACTGAAAATTCCTTTTGAGTTTATTTTTTTAGCATGGTATAGTGAATATAACGCCAGTATATATAGAAGTACCCGCAGTTCGTTGTGTATTGAGCTTCGCAAACATCCAACCACCTTACAATTATTTGCATTACTTGAGCAAAGGATGTTTAGAAAAGCAGAAAAGACTAACATTCATTTATTGTGGACTGTTTTCCCACTGTAACTTTAATTTGAGGAAAACATCTGTAATGATAGATGTACGCATTTCTAAAAGTAAAATGCAGAAATAAGGAAAAGAGTCAAGAGTTGTCATTACGTACATGTACGTGATGATTACGACTGGATTAAATAAGTTCTGTTTGTTTTGGTCGGATGTAGTTGGATTAAAAGAGTTTTAGCACTATACTTTGCTATTCGTCACATGTCAAGTAATCAGCACATCTGTAGCTGATATTTTAGTATTTTTTATGAACCTTGACATATAAAACTGATGGAAACAGGGAGTTGGGGTGAAATGGTATGGTAGTTTAGTGTAATATTATATTACTAACATAGGTTCAGCTTACATTTTTGTCATGGTTGGCTTTTAGTAATTATAGAGGATTTTTGTACTAGTAAAAACATTAGTTAATGATCACTTGTATATTGTGTACAAAGATGCAATATGTCACGAAGGATTTTTGCATGGAATTTGTGGACCCGTCTGTGTTATTTGGTTTTCTTTTTGAGTCTCTACACAAAGCTACATTATTTTAGTATTACGTTGTTTGTATCCCGTAGCGTTGTAGCGTCCGCTAAAAAAGTTGCTTTTATAATTTCAGCTTGTTTTGTAATGTATTTGTCGTTTCTTTCTGATATGACCATGTATGAGACAAACCAAGTGAGATTATTTAATTATTACTTACTAAGAAATCATGAATGATCGCATGAAGATATGCTATGCTACTGTACTACGTAAGCTTTATCGAACTAATAAAATAAACGTTCTTAATGATATGCTAAATATTGTGTGGTTAATCTTATGGAGATATTAGGCTCTAGTGCAAGACAAATAAAAGCTCATTGACTTTCAGATTAATTGCATAGATATAAGTAGACGGTTTGTCAGTTTGTCACCTTTGGTTTTGAACAAACATGGAGATAGTTAGGAATGTATTGAGAAAATGAGTGGATGTGTATTTACATATAGGAGAGAGAGAGAGAGAGTTTGAAGTTTGAAGTTACTTAGCTGCATAAACAAGGGAGAGCGAGCGGCTCATTTAGTGCGCACAGCTTGGTTCATTACGTCCAGTTACAGTACATTGCCCATGCATACAACATTAGAGTGTACTAGCCTTAAGTCAGAGTAGCCTTTTGTGTCTATAGCCTATAATTTGCTAATAGCAAATGTCTATAATAATATTTTATCTAATCTGTATGAGTAATAGATAGCGGCTCTATCTACTTACCTTACTACTTCCCAGTTTAAAATGAGTTGCATAATGCTTGCTTATGTGTAAAAGACGAAGGAGAATCGAAGGAAGGTAACATTTAAGATTGTTAAGAGTTAGATCTGTAGTGCTAAGGTGGGTTAGCTCATGATTATGGTTAGTAGTAAAAGGGTTTTATTTTTTCTTCCTCCTATTCGTCATAGACATGCTCTCCAAACATTTGTTTATTCGGAATAAATAATGCTGGTTTGGATGTCTCTCGTTTCCGACACCTTGTTGTAAATCTACTAAAATTCTCTCATTATTGCTTTATTTCTAGAGTCTTTCGGTCTGGCTGTCGCTGTCTCTTCATTAAGTCGACGCTCCTGCCGTATTAAAAAGAGCAAATTACTACTGGGAAAGAAGAGAGTCCGCTGAAATCACATTTATTTGTTCAGTTTTGCTACTATATACATAGACAGAGTGTGTAGGTATCTCTCGTTATGTTCTCTACTCAACCTTACACTGTAATAATGATACATATAGTTCTCAAATCCTACTACTCTCCATTTGTATCTGTACTTTCTGTACAAAGTACATCTACATGAACTACGCTACGTATCTATAGTACTTATCCTTGTTTTCCTATACATAATAATATAGCCTAATAAGCTATATATTGTAAGAACTCAACTACTGCCATATAAGTAGCAAGTATGTAATAGCAGAACTAGATTTAAAGTTCTGTCTCCGTCTGCTACAAACGTAAGTCTGCCATAGATTACACGACATATTCCTCCGGAGATTTTTCCCCCTGGACACTTCCACGAGGACATTTCCCCCTTTTATCATTTTCACAAATTACGTCTAAAAGTTGTATTGTTGTGTATAAGAGTCAAGTCAAATAGTATTAGTTGACAGTTTATTTAAAGTAACTGAAAATAAGTGTCTTTTCCTAGGTTCTCTATTTGTTATTCATGCAATATGTTATTTGTTGGGAAAGTTGACTGCACAAACGAACTTTTGTGTGAAGGCAACTTATCTATTAATAAGCTTGTTAACTTTTAACGAGTTGTGTAATTGTCACTGTCAGTATTTTTGTATTATAGTTATATATTAAAGTTTCTTTACTATTACGTATAATAGAAGTTTCACCTTTGTTAAGTTACCTCGATGAGATTAGACTAATACCTAAGATGAGTCAAAGTGTTCTAAATGTTTTTCAGTCCACCATCAAGTTCCTTTTTAATAGTAAAAGTTCAACGTTTTAAAGAATTGCGCTTTCCTTTTTAATTGTCAGCAACGTTCATTAGACCACTATGGTTTTAGTATAGTCATTTAGTATTTAGGCAAGATTCATACGATGTGACAACCTCAGAAAATTAACTAAAAAGCTTGAGGGAAAGAGAGAAAGTTAATTCTAGTACTGCTAGGAGGTGAGAGAAATGTCCGGGGGACATAATACATTCTCTTCTACTTACTCCCTCGAAGAAGGATCTACCGTCTCACTCTGCCACATACATACATATAGACGCAAGTGAAAGTAAACTATAGATAATATCATTAAGTTGGTTGTATTGCATGTATCTGAAGTGCTGATGCTACTAGTTGAACTAAATATATTATGAATTCAGTCAGATAATACTAATTAAATAGTATAAAATGTAATATATATCTGTTAGTTGTATTGTAAGAGCATTTGTAAGGGACGTTAGCGTTACATTACACTAAGAATAAGAGTCCTTTTAATATTATGGACTTAGAAAGTTTAGAGAGAAGAGGGAGAGATTGAGAAAACTGTTGGAACACGAACTAGGAAGGGAACGGACATACATGAATATAGAACAATCCCAAAGAACAGCAAAGAAAATGGACTTGGAGCCGAAGAGAAATGTACTTGCTACAGCAGAAGACAGAGAGCGAGAGAGAAAGACAGAGAGCGAGAGAGAAAGACAGAAGGAAAAAGAGGATGCTCTCATTGCATTCTCATCGCCACTACGAAAAGAAGAAGACGGGGACTACTGGAAACTACTAACTAGAAAGTGTCTAACAATGTTATTCTGTTGTGTATCTCTGTATGTTGTATGTACTAACTAGTAGCAATGGACTGGAGAGTGTATCAGACTGAGTTTTGGAGTTGTCCTGTCCTGTTCTGTTCTGTCTCTCTTGTCTTTCTGTATAAAATTGATCATAATTTGTCCCAGAAAGAAGAGACTGTTTAGCTACATCATACATAAGGAAACGTAATGGAGTTGTGTGTCTACATAGCTACATCTATACATATACTTCTACATATATACGCATTGCTAAATTGCTATACATCTATTGTTATTAAATGATGAGTATGACTACCGTAAATGTGTACTTCCACAATCTATTAGAATTACTAAGGCTCCCTAGAATTACTACCACCAGAGCAATTCATTATGTTACAATGTGCTGCTTGGCATTTAAAAACTGATTATTAAACATTGTGGGACATGATCACAAAGTCTCCTATAGAACTCCTTTCTCCACATTTATCTCCTCCTCCTCTCTCTCTCTCTCATCATCCTAAGGCTTATCATCCCTTCTACTCACTCTCTCTCTCTCTCTTTCTGTCTGTCTCATAATAGTCAAGTTCTTGCTTAGCTTGGCCTTAACTCACGTTAGCTAACTTTTTGAACGGGAGCTTCGAAATGGTCCAGCAGTCGAGTGACTCTCGTCGAATTTAATATAGTATATGGCCAGATAGGGAGTTTTTCGAGTAGGCTCTTCATATTCCCTTATAACAATCTCTCTTTCTTTATAGCTTTCTATGTTATGTAAGGATAGTGAAGGGAAGCAAGCCACTTTAACTGCTTCACAGTCACTAGATTCATTTGAGCGTAACAACTGAACAGGCTTGGCTTGACTGACTGAGACAAGTCTAAATGTCACTGACTGCCCTTTGGCGGTTCTAAATTGGGGTCATCCTCACAAAACATAGCTCCAACGGAGATTCCCACTTTGGCTACCTAAACCCAAAAACTTACATATACAATGAGCTATGTAATAATTATGTTTTTCCAAGCTAAAAGTCATGCAGAATATCTAGACTACCTTCTTGCTACGCAATTGAAAATGAGAGTCTATATTTCTATATAGTCTAAATAGATTTACTTAAAACAAACTACCCTCTCTCTGCCCCATTAAATAGACATCATGTCACTACAAATACAAAATACACTTTTCAAAGAGTAATCCATGTAAAGTTTACATGGTGGACATGTGAGTGAGTGTGGCTATTAGTCCGAGCAATGAAATCCGCGTCATTTCTCCAACCAGTTAGAAAAGTTAGTTAGTAGGAGTCATCATGTGTATGTATATATGAGTTCGATGAGATCCTCAAATTTCCCTCTGATGATATTTCACATTTTGATGATGATAAGTTAGAAGGAAATGATTTTAGGTCACATCATTAATCACTGCTGCTGGTTCATCAAAGAGCTGTTAGCTCTTCTATCCACTCGCTCCCCTGCAAACTAAACTAACCGACAACGGACGGAGAAGTGCGCCTCAGTCAGCCTGTTTTTGCGGGCATCAGCATTACTACATATATACAACCAACTATATTATATAAATATATGTAAGTACTAGGATAACTATACCTACCTACCACTATCTATATATTACATTTTGCATTTGGAGATATATGTGTAAAAGGAGAAAGTTTAGTTACCGGTACCGGCTTAGCCTCGACTTCGATTTATGCGAAATGCTCCTTTTCTATATAGTGTCTTTTTATGTATCTACCTTCTGGGTTTATTAGAAAATATGAAATATAGTAGCCAGAAAGAATCTATAGGTAGCTAATAAGGAGTGGAGGATGGAATTGGAATCCATGTCGTGGTCGTGGCATGCCATTTCAGTTCTGTTTAGAGCTTTAGTCAAAGTAAAAGCTAAGTTCAGATGAATATAGAGTAGGGAATGGCGAATGGCATGTTGCGTTATTATATTCTTCGCGTTTCTCTTTGCCCCGAATTTGGATGGGGAAGAGAAATTTTGAGCTTTTTCCTTATCTGTGCATCTGTGCATAAATATCTGTGTGTAGTTGGATAGAAATTATATAATGTATAGATGTGTAATATTTGTGAGGACATTGATTACATTAGCCTGGGCACGACTAGATAAGTGCATAAGATATAAAATAGAATTCAGTCAGTCAATCAAGTCATTCCACACTACACACTCATTCAGTCAATACCCGTCATCACTACTAACTATGTACTTTTCTATGGATTGGATTTGGGTTGCTCCGTTCTTCCTTCGCTTAAGTTCCTTCCTATTGAATTGGAATGGATGGATGGCTGACTTGGTTTGGTTTAGCTTGGCCTCGTTGTTATACAAGAGTGAGAGAGCGAGGGAGAAAGAGAGAGAGATAGGTACACATGTACATTAAGCACGTAGAGAGAGAGAGAGAGGAGAGCAATGCAATAGTCAAGCAGAGCAGTATCTGTAAAAGCAGAGTGAAGGAAAAGGAAGATAGAAAGAGAGAGAGAGAGAATAGGCAGGCAGGGCTCTAAAAGGTTCTATGCAATCTAAGTACTGTACTAAGATATTTAGGCACGGACATTATATTCTTGGGCTAAAAAGCAATACAAAATGTACTTATCTATATCCTGTGCTGGGAATGTAGCTATACGAATCCTACTTATTGTTAGTATTGGTTGCGTCGCTATGTATTGGTTTGCTATTGTGCTTGAATTCTTATAGCCTGCCTCGGAGGATGCTCTAGTAGCTTCTAGCTTTTATGTCTACACTCTGTGCCGAGCAAGACTTGTGCTCAGTTCAGACGCTTCTGTTCACTCAAAGTCAAAGACTTTTACTTTAACATCTAAGGCAAGGAGCTAGGACTATGTCTCTCGCTCCTATTCGCAGTTCGGATAGTGGATAGTTCGGAATGGGGAGGTGGGAGAGTTGAAGGAAGCTCAAGCTTCGAGAAAGAAAGATATGCAACTGAAATGTATGTATGTGGAGTAAGTAACTACCCGGGTTGGATATAATAGGCACAAGTTCCTTGTTCTTCTTCTCGCTCTTGCATTCTATATAGTTCAGAGATATATTTATAAACACATATATATATATATAGTGTGTGTGTGTGTGTGTATGTATGGGTGAAAGTATATAATAATGATAGGCCCTGTATGTGTGTTCTTGTAAGTACGGTGTCTCCCCTAACGAAGAAATCCCATCAAGTAGGAGGAATCATGCATAGGAGATTTTCATCCTTTTGTGCTCTTTTCGGATATAATATAGCTCAGTGGCTGACTTGACTTGACTGACGATAATAAAAAAGTATGTATGAAAAGGTCCGAGGAAATGCTCTTTCTTTCTTTCCCTTTCTTTCTCTCTTTCTCTTCGGCTTGTTTCCGGATTTCAAAGAGCGATCTTGAGATGCTTTGCTTTTTCTTGCTCTGCTGCTCTACTTGTGGATGTGGAAGATGATGATGTGATGAGCGCACATTGAGAAAATGAAGTTAAGTATGTTCTCAGTTCTCTTCAGTACAATTCAAGTGAGCCAAGGCAGAGGCAATGAAAGTCAACTCACTTCACTTCTCATCTCTCTCCAAATACTGATATTATTGTTGTTACACCCTGGATATATACTTTCTCTAGGACAAACATCATAGCATTCCGCTCACAGAGAAAGAGAAAGCAAAACAACTATTAGCAATAGTAGACAAGTAAGTGTCTATGTCCTATCTATGTAGGTGTTTACTACGTATATCCAGCAATATTAGTCCTTGCAAATTGTAGATATATATATATATATATGTACAATACAAGGATGGCATTTAGTAGGAGTAGGATGTGTGTATGTGAATACAATCTGTAGAAAGTGTACATTATGCATTCAATAGATCCCGTTCTATTTGCAGCTCGGCTCTTCTTCTCCCTGTGTATGACTTTCTCCTTGTCAATGACATAATATTGCTGGGTACAACAGGCGAATGCAGTGAGGGCATGGAGAGAGTTGTCGAGAGCAGAGCATTTCTATCTCTCTGTCGAGAAAGGAAACTTGAGAGTTGGACTCCTCAATTGAACAAAACAGAAGGGCAGAGGGAGATGATGTAGTAATTAGTTAGGATATGATAGGGAAAGTGGCGTAATTACTCGTAATTATATCTGATTATCATTTATTGTGTTATTTCAAGAGTCTCTTGATTCTATTCTATTGCAGAGCCCATTAAGTGAAAGGGAAAAGATTGGAAAGGATTAGGAGAGTCTGAATGCTCCATCATGACATCTTCTCTCCAGCTCTACATTTTACTACTTTCCCTAGTTATTCCTATTATTCTCCACTCTTTGTACTAAGTAAAGTAGGTAGGGGGGAATAATAGGCAGATAGCTAGCTCTAGCTCCTTTATCCTCCTTCTAAGACTTCTCTCTTGGTAATGATAAGCCATCAGGAGAATAATGCGCACATGCATAACGCTATTTATATATAAATATATTATTATTACTATTATGCTCTAATAATGTATTATGGCCATGTCCGGAGCGTCTGTTAAAGGCTAAGAAGGACATGGCCAGCTTTTCCTTTCTCTCAATGTCCTCTCTCTCGTAGTCTGAAAGGATGTAAAAGGAAAGTCCGAATCCGACGTGAACTGGTTCGGCTCACGCAAACTTACTTACTTACAATGAAGTAGGTAGTAGTGGTCGGTAGTAGACGAGAATCCAAACGTCCAGGTTAGTCATTGGTGTTGGGTGCTTTTGCTAGTGTTGAGTCTTGACTTCCCTTCGTCCGCCTTGCCTCTCGCCTGCCCTGCTCTACACTTCGAGATAAGCCAATTTTTATGATAGAGAGAAAGCGGATATTTTTGAGAAAAGTTGCATTTAGGTTTATGACGCCCGGGAAGGGAAAGCAAGCTCTAGGAACGTTGGTCAATAAAACGTTGTAGACTCAGGAACAATTTCCTTCGCCATCCATTTGCGCCCGTGTTTACATTCGGGATTCGGTTACACTCCGTCTACGTATGTTCTCCGGCAGCTAAAGAGAATAGCCAGAGCCTGAACTACATACTCTTTAGCTAAGACCCTGTGTGTATGTGTGTGTGTGTGTGTTAGTGTGGACAAGACAGTATCGTCAAGCTAAGTCTATGGCACCACTATGTACACCTGTCCATATGTGCAGACTTATAGGATATTAGGGCTCAGTTCAACCTCAGACTGTTTTATTGTCAGATGAAACAGTCTCTAACAGCAATAACTAAATACGTACATCTATCCTCTGAAAGCTCGTGAACTATGTCTGTCTATCTTCTCCCCAGTTTAGCTTACTTATTACGGAATATTAGCATTATCCCTCCTGTGCAAATGGCAAGTTCTCTGTGCAGTGTGCAAGAGAAAGGAAACCTGTAGTTAAGTCCCAATAATAATATATGCTAGAGATTTTATGTATGGGATATAGTATTATGTTTTTGGTTGTGTTCAACCTTCTACCTTCCACCTCTAGAAGATTTAGTATCTACATCTACTACCCTCATATATGCAATAGTCCCTCTTCCTTCCGCCTGCTCTTTGTCTATCATATCTGGGCAGCTATTAAACATTCTCTCGTCCCATATACTTAGATATATAGCCATATATAGAATGTATAGTATATAGGAAGAAGGAGGCTATAATTCTGAGTATTTGAGTGAACTGACTTTCTAGGTAAATCCACACATCTTTCTCATTTTGAACATAGTGACTTTCCTCTCGACACTCACGTCCTATTTCTATTCCACCATTGTGCTGTCTGCATGTCAGTTCTGCCTCTCCGCTGTGGCTGTTCTGGTTTGCTTTGCTTGCTTGATTTCATTTTAGTATTCTCTCTTTTCTCTTTAACAACCACTCAACAACTGTGTATCTTAGGGAAGGCAGGTACTTGTTTCAGACGACAATAAAGAGGTAAGTTTAATAAAGGACAAAATTCAATGTGCCGTGGTTTGGCTTGACTTGGCTTAGCACGCTCGTGTCTTGTGTCTATAATGAGAACAAGATTACACATACGCATCATCCACTCGAGCTCAGAGTGAGCTTTTAGCCAATAAAACATGCATACTCTGCTCCTTCTCACTACTCTATACTCTCTCTCTCTCGTAAAATATCTATATGCCCTATACATAAGTAATGCTCTGCATACTCTTTCCATCTATCTCTAGCAGTCTCTCTCCATTTATTTACCTATACGTCTCTTATTTACTTACATCTTGGTTACAATTGGCATTAACAATATAATTTCCAGCCTCCTCTCGCAGTGACAAGTCTCTACGTGACATTATATAATGAAGCAGAGCTATGCTGTGTGCCAAGTTGTAATTCTGTATTATCTGTCAAGGAAAAAAAACAGAGATTCATCAACGATGCAATTTAGTCTGACTGTACAAAGATATGTAGATATATGGATTCGTTTTTTTATAGATAACATTACATATGTAATATTAAGAGGAAAGGCTATTAACTCCGCTGATTAGCAAAAAAAGGAGGAGGAAGAGAGTAATTTGACCAAAGTGTCAATCGAATAAATTAGTCTTGCGGGAAAGAGGAAATGTCTGTAGCTGACAAGGTGATGAACTTATACTTGATTTCAGTCTCGCTCTGTCTCTCTCTTAACGGCTCCCTTTTTTCCTCCTGTATTTCTGTCTCTGCCTCTCTTTCTCTGCTTCTGTCTGGACGTCTACCTATGCTGAAAAGGAGTGTGTGTATATCTGTATCATGTAGTTATTTCATTCGTAGGAAGACGGAGAACAGAAATAGCTATATGTATTAGACATCTCCTGCTCCGTCTACACGAGATAGATAGATAGATAGACAGAGAGAGAGAGAGAGAGAGAGGGAATCTTTTGTCTCGTACTTTTTCTCTTGAGTTTCTGAACAAGTTGCCAATCGATTTTTTGAAAGCATTTTACATCTGTTCTATAGCCTTTGAATGTACTAACGTTCTTTCTACGCTCCTCAGCAAACTGACTCACTCACTCACTGAGTCAGAAGAGGGATTTCTTGCATTTCCTTCGGTTTCGTCTCATCGTCTGCCTACTTCCATTGCCTTGTGTCACTCTTGTGTGATCTACATCCATACGTGCATTTTATACATCCTTGATGTGATGTCTTTCTTTCTTTGTTTCTATTGTATACTTCCATGTGTATGTCCTTCAAATTCCACGGATGGAAAGCCTAATATTTCTTTGTATCTGTCTCTTGTATTATTATTTAGTCGGAAAAGGAGTAGAGTATTGAAATTGTTTGAGGGAAAGTGTTCTAAAGTGTGCTACAATATTTTCTGCTTAGTTTTATTAGTGTGATGAAGTTAGTTGGTTATTTGGTTGCATTAAAAATGTGGGTAAAAGTTGGAAGGAAATGAGGGAGTGGAGAGACGATCTAGTTTACTTAGGATCATTTGGAGACCAGATAGCTCCTAGGCAGCTTTCAAATGTGAATGGATGGATGTGGACTATTGTGAGTGATGTGACGCGGTTAAATGGTTTTGCGTCTCACAATGTAAGTTGACTTGAGTAGAGTTCAGTTGACTTACATTAGGATCGATATACTCTTTCTCTCACTCAACTCGATGCTATTTTCCCTAGTTTACTTCACTTTCCTCTCCGTTCATCGTGAGCTGGAATGGAATGGAATAGTTGGTCGTCGTCCTCGTCGTCGGCGAGCCAGGCAGAGAGCTAGAGCAAGGCTCACTCTCTTCCAGTCACTCAACGGCAGCTAATACTCCTTAGTTTACACGGCACTTTCCCTTCCTCTGTGAGCTTTTCCTTTCCTCTCTCACTTAAGCTATATGTATCATCATCATATTATGGAACTGTAGTCTTATTTGTAGCTGAGGAGAGAGCACAGGAAGCTATTTACTATTTTCCTCTCAAACTATTAGCTATATTACTACTTTCCTTAATACAAATACATTCCGTTTCGATAGAGAGATAGACAGTGAACTGCGTTCCACTAAAAATATATGCCCTAGCACTAGAAGCCATGCATAGTGAGTGTGTCGGCGGCGGCGGGCGAGTGGAGAAACTATGGAACATTAGACAGATAGCTAAGTTGTGTCTTTTTATGCCGTGTGGTCGTAGCTTTAGGACTAACACTCACTCCGGTTAGATAGAATAGCAAAGCATAGCATCTCTGCATGCCTCCTTTGCTTAGCCAGGCAGGTTTGGTTTGATTGTGGTCAAAATAGAGCGGAACTGAGAAGATAAAGGAATACTGAACAGGAGTAGTCTGTCAGAGAGAGAGAGAGAGAGAGTGAGTGCATGGAGTAGTCGTAGGGAGTAGGCAGCAGTAGTCGCCACCACCTACCTACCTACTTCACTAAACTAACTATGAAACATGAGTGAAAGGAAAAGAGAGAGAGAAAGAAGACTTTCACTGTGAAATTGAACTATCTCTGTGTTATGTTGTCCTGTCCTGTCGGACTAATATAGTAATGCACGGGAAGTAATCTATAGAAAGTCACATTTGTCGTCTGTAGTGAAAGCACAGGCTCCTATCCTCCTCCCTACCACTACTTACTATTTAGTTAGTGAGGAAATGGAGAGACGAACGACTGAACGACGATGACGATCGAGTCTGGAACTTGAGTTTGGCTTTTAGTCACTCGTCGTTGTCGTTGTCGACGTTTCCCTGCTCTGCTGCCTGCTTTTCCCTCCCTTCCCTCTACCATCCGTGCTAGAATGCCCTCCACGATTGCCTTCACTTCGGTTTTGACTTTACTTGTCTGGTTTGGCGCGGTTTGGCCTCCAGTCCAAGGGAAAGTGCTCTATGTGTGTAATCTAAGTGGAAATACATATACACACTCATATTATGTAGTCGTAACACGATAGATACTCTCTCAGACTATCTCTTCTGGATATGTATCTATGGAATATCCAATTAGTTTGTCTCCCGTAATTAATTCTCGATAGAGCCATGCAGCCAGGCAGGGCCAGGTATATACTGTGTAATTAGGTTGCTGGTGGTCCCAACCCATCGGATTCTATTTTCTCTGTTACTCTATCTCTCTCTCTCTCTCTCTTCTATATTTACTCACTCTCTCTCTCTCTCTCTCGTCTGTCTTCTTCTACTTTCTACTCTATTCTATTTTCTATCTAATCATATACAGGGTTACTTAGTTAGACTATCTTATTCAGACGACTGACTGCCATGTCATGCCACCATAGAAAATATCCCCACACTATGGGGAATGGGGAAATAGGATTCTTGTGCCCGCTGTGATAGTTCTCTGTCCTCAGTTCTGTCTATTACTTACCAACTCCCTGCTTCTGCTTTACTTTACCATCCTCCTCCTCTACTTGCAAAATGTCAGGAACAGTAAAAGTAATTGAGAATTCGAGTATGTTGCTCTATGTATTAAGTATTACTTTACTTTCCACCCAATCCTCTACTCTCCTTTTTAGCTCTGACTTACAGTGCAGCACTCCTGCTTAGCTATTGACTTCCCTTTTCACAAGAATTACTCTATATTTATTATCTATAGTCTAGCAGCTACTAATACTATTTGTATGCAATGTAATATAATCTAATGTACATCCAGAGAGACAACCGACTACATACCAGAAAAGCTCAAACCCACGTCATTTGTGTTTAGCTGTCTTTTTGTCATTCGTAATACAATACCAAACTCCTACTTTAATATATAGCACCTATCTATATATACTATATGTACTTTCTAGCTACAGAATCCATTTTCCTTTTCTATTACTTTGTTTTCAATTTCTCCTCCCAAATTAATACATAACGCAGTGATAGAATTTATCTTACGGCTCTGCCGCCCGCTCAGTTACCAACATTGCATTAGCGTAGATTTGTCATTGCCGTAACCTTTCGCTGGAAAACCTACGCAAGCACACTAATACACTCTCCTATCCACTTTCAATGAAACGTCATTAAATTGTAGCTACCCAATTTAAACACGACAATATTCACAAATTTTATGGTCAAGTGATATCAAATTAGCTCTCTTGTTTTCCACCCTACCAGTCCATCTCCACTTTCATTTTCACATGTTTTCACCTTTCTAAGCCATACGATTTTAATTAAACAGTTTCATGTCAACCCCAGAGTAAACTAATTAATCTCCGGGATACACTACTACCTGCTATTTTGAATGTTCTACCGAAAAAAATAGGAAGTAAATTATGGGTATTCAAATAAATTTTCCGTCTTTATTTGCAGGTTTTCCTTTGTCCCGCAATATGACATTATTGATGTCATTTTCGGTGCCTTTATAGCAAATGTACTTATGATTGAATTGACATTTTATTTGTATAGCATCACCACGACTATGTGTATATATTCCTCTTTTATTGTTATAGGTTGTAAAAGGTCTATTCTTGCCTATTAGCTCCCTATGTGCATAGGCATTATTACTTAATACTTTCTTTGCTCCATTCATAATAGTGGAGAGCAGACAGTGAAAGGAAAAGGGAAAACATTGGTTTTCTAAATGGTAATGTACTCATGCTTTCGTTATGGTATGTTATTGTAAGATCGTATCGCTCCGTTTTAATGTCTTAGGTCTATCATTATCCCTTCATATGGAAAGATTGGTTTGAAAGGTTCAACTGTATAGACACTGTGAACAGGGAAATTACATGCATCTAACAATGTATAATAACTAGCTCTGGAATGGTTGGTGGTGCTACTAAAGGAAAAGTCAAGTTGAAGTTATGATTTTCCCCGTGTAGCAACTTTCCATTAGGTTTTACATTAGAAGGGAAAATGTAATAGAGGTACCTAGTCACGTTATTTAAATGGTTTGCTTTTCCTGTCTAGTGAAAGTGATTGGATTTTCTATCATAAGATAGTGTAGAGAAAACGAAGAAAAGAAATAGCAATAAGGAAAATTATAGCGGATATTGTTAGGAGGCAAGTGAGCCAGCAGAGACAAGAAAACTTCAGTCAACAATCACACAGAAAGCTATCTTTTATTTCGGCCATTGTGGTAGACATGTTATACATTTCCCAAGTTAAAAACTATGCAAGTTACGCCAGATATGTTCTTTATAAGAGTTTATTATAAGAGAATCTGAGAATAAATCGGGGAAGTGTAAGTCTATAGCAGGAATTCCTTGTGATGAACCCTGTCTGTCTATTTTTCCGGCGCTATGCCATTAGCTATTCACAATCATTTATGGATTTTGATTAGGGAGGAGATAGGACGGTTACAAGACAAGACTGTAGATACTATAGAAAGTTACCTTTCTACAATAATAATTGTCTATTTTTATTAGATGGTCGATATACATAAACAGGAAAAGGTACAGTTCTCCTTTCTATTCGGAAAATGCATGGGAAAGAGAAAGAAAGAGACAAAAAGAAACACAAAGTAGTAGTGTGGAAAGAAAACGAAAGAATGGTGAATGGTAAGTAGAAAATGGTGAAAAAAGTGAGTGACTGATTTTAGTAGAGTTATGTAGTGACAGTTATCTCAGAGTTGTCACTAGATTTGAGTATATTTCAAACGTGGTTTAATGTAGTGAGTGGAAAGTGAGTATTTAGGTATCTCCTATTTGCTATATATAGTGTCTCTTTGGATAGAGTCTATCTATACTATCTAGACAATTCATAACGGTTTCGTTGGTTTTCTGTAGAATGCAATAATGTAATGATGATAGGATACACTCCAGTACACTAGAGAACAGTCAGTCAATTCAATATGAACTTGTGATGTAGGTAGTTGAGGGCTGGCAGGGAATCGAGGCTGAAGTAAAGCAAAGCAAACGAAGAGAACAGCGGAAGAATGAAGAAAATTCAAACGAAAGTGGTGGATTGGAATGAAATGGAAAAGATAGAAGTCGGAGAAGAAAAGGAGTGAAAAGAGGAAGGCTAAGCGAGAGAAAAGTGGCAGAAAGCTTATAGATAGTTGAAGAGGGTTTCGTTTTCTCCTACAGTTTTCCTTATTCCCTGTTATCTAGCGTTTACTTTTAGTTTGTGTTCATATATTGGAGGTAGTTTGTCAGTAGTAGGTAGTAGATAGGTAGGTAGGTAGGTAGGTAGGCAGTAGTTGTCGGAGTGTAGTGTCACTCACTCCAGGACTTGTGAGTGGAAAGTAGGCAGTGGTGGTGGAAGTGAAGCACGAGAAAGGTGAACTCATCGGCGGCTCATTCTGTGTCGTATCCGTGTTTTTTGGTTTTCGGGTGACGATGACGAAAAGGAGAAGGATCGCTCTTGTCGTTTCTCGGCTAACAAACAGGGAAAGTGAGAGTTTCCAGACTCTCTCCCTCCGTACAATGGCTAATACATAAATACATGGCTGGCTACTATCTGAAAACGGTATAGAGAGAAAAGAGAGAAGGAGGGAGACCCACCTGCGCGTTTCGTCACGTGCTTCAAAGGAATCGACTCGAAATCGATCGCTCTCTTCTCCAGCCGTTTTCTCTTCTCTCTCCACCGAGTTCCAGTCTTCCCGTTCCGTCGTCTGCCAGAGCATTGGACGTCTTCCCTCACTCACGAGCCACATGAACGAAGGAAGGCAAGGCAGAGAGCGAAGCAGAGGAAAAGCGAGTCATTCTCCAGCCAGTTTTTCCCTATCTCTCCTCTTTTCCTCTGGTTGGCAGAGTCTTGTGTATCTCGCCCGGCTCTGCTCTCCTCTCTCTTTTCCTGGGTTCCGTTCAGTTTACCTCCTTCCTTCGTTCAGCTCATATGGATTCTTTTTCAGACGATTAGTTGAGTTCGGCAAGAGAGCTGTTTTCTCTGTGAGTTCAGTTGACTCGAGTCGAACAGAGAATCTGTAAGTGAAGCGCAAGTTCATGTTCATGCGCTGGGGATGGGTAAAAGCCTTAAAATCTCGAGTTGCTAGCAGAAGCGAACGCTGAGCAAGTTTAGCTCTTGTCCGATGCTGACAATCAAAAAGTTCGCCTCCAACTCCAGACCTCTCTTTTTAGCCACAACGTATCTCCTCCAACTCCAACATAGATACATAGAACTCATTCAATTCATTCAACTCGTCGCTCTATCCTGTCCTGTCTTCTGTCGATTGCCTTTACTCAAGTCGACTGGACTGGATTAGCTGAGCTAACTGGACTGAATTGGCTCAATGCACATTGTCGTTCTCCTCTCCCTATACAAAACTTTGTCCGACACACTCTCTCTCTCTCTATCTCTGCACATTCAAACATACTGAATTACTACTCACTCTCTGTCTGCGAGCAACACATTACTTACTTCTTCTCCACACACACACACACACACACACACTCTAACATCCAATCCAATCTTGTAACATTGTCTTTTATCCAAATAGCCGGCTCGTCCTCTCAAACATCTCGCCCCAACACTAACTAACCTTACGGACTAATAGACAGCACAGATACACAAAAATACTACACATAGCCAAATAGCAAAGCAGGCAAAGTACAGGCATATTCTACGGAATCAATTTTGCATCCTTGCTCCCACACTCTCTCTATCTCTCTCTCTCTTTTCTACAGAATAGAACACACGCAGACACACAATATAACACTCTCGCAAATTTTGTTTTACTTGTGGCCCAGATGCTACACACATCACTACTTCTCTTCTCTCTCCTCACACCATAGACATAGATACTTAGACTAACAACAGAATATTTACTAAGCATAAACTCCAATACACTAAACAACATAAAAGCAGGATTCTAACACAACACAGACGAAACAGATACGGATACAGAGCCAGAGAGAGAGAGTCAAGTAAAGTAAAGCTGACTCAACTCGAAAGAGTTAACTTGATTCGACTGGCTGACTCGACTCTACTTAAAACCAAAGGAAAGATCAGATGTGTGACAGAGTACACGAGCTTTGACTCTTTCCTCCTGTTACCATGCACCAGTGGCAAGAAAATATCAAGACTGTTCTGTTCTGAGGTAAGCTATTTTCTCCTCTGTGTCTCTCTGTCTGTCTATAGCCCTTAGTCTGACTTGTTAAGATAAGACATCTGTCATCTGTAACATAATAGAGTCGAACATAAAGGGACGGCTTTTTCTCTCAAAGATAAGTCACGCCAGCGTGCAAATGTGAAAAAGCAAAGTTCAACTATAATATTTAGACGATATGCATACTAATATTGCTCATCATATTAGAGAGGACTCGAAATAGACACTTTTAATCTTAGCAGACATAGACTAGTGAAAGCTGCACACTGAAATCTATTTAATAGCCAACAATATTCCACTGATAATAGACGGAGTATTTCATATGCATATTTTATGCACAATGTTTCTCCTACGTACGTACACACCATGTTTATCTTTGATAGAGATCTACATCTACGTTACAACAGCTATGTCAGAATTTTAATAGTTATGAGTCCAAATATGTAGACGTAATGTTAGTAGTGTATTAGAATAATCGTGCTGTTGGTTATGTGAGGCTTTTATCTTCTCCTAGCTTGCTCCAATCAGTCTTTTCCTTATATTTACGGAAATGTTATATCACTCTATGTACATGGTGTACACAGGACCGTAGCTTTCCTTCGACAAGACAAGATTCCAGATTAGATTTGGTGTGATGTGATGCTAAGCGTTTATGATTCCTTTGGAGAGGCGAGGAGCATATAGTAAAAGTCAGGGAATGTTGTTTACTGCAAAATATAAACTGTTACTGTTTTATGTGGAACATGTAGGTAATGTCTAAGCAAAATCCGATTTTCTTATGATGGTGAAAATATACAATCTGTAGCTAGTTGTATATGTGCACAGAGCTAAAAGGAAAGGAGTGAGTGTGGTGCATACTTACTAGAACTAGACTGTATATATATATATATATATCTGTAGACTTGAACATTTACAAATTGTGTATTACGGCAAGATATTTATGTATGTATATGTAGTCGCACACCTAGGTAATATCCTAGAGTTCGATTCTTTTACCTTTGCATACTTTGGCCACATACGTGTAACAGTCTGCCTTTTTTCCTTTGCATGAATTGAATGGGAGCGAGTTTCGCATAAAAATGAGTTCGAAAGGATTTGGAACAACTTGCTTTGATTTGGTTGGGCTTCCTGGATTTGGTTACTTTACTTTAGGGTGAATAGCCGATCTATAAGCTATGCTTTTATGGAGTTATGTACATATATGTATGCCCTGTCTCTCTATGTTTTATTTCTATGTAGTATGCATTTGTTAGACATTCACTTCACTCATCGGCACACCATACATACCAGTCCCTCTAAAAAAGCTGAAGTTGACTAGAAATTCATGGATAGAAAATAGGCTTTGAATAAACCGTTTTTTCTTCGTATATATTATATCAAAGTATATACATATTGGATGTAGGTATATAGCTAAAAAAAAGTTGACTAATCGTACATAGACACTAGTAGTGGATGATGATGATGAATAGTATGGGTAAGTAGTATGGGATAGAGGATGAGAGGAGTCGACGATAGGATAAGTTTAAGCCAGGAAGACTCTGAGCATCACATGATTAAATTTTCCAGTTGTGTGACTATGTTGCGAGAAAAGCTTTCAGTCAGTCATTCCATCATGTTGGGCACTTTGGTGTAATATTTTTAGTGGCAGTGAGAGGAGGACACAGGAGGAAGCAACCATACATACACTTATACATAGTATCTGGGAGATACTTGTTTTATCGATTGGTAAGTGTCTCGTCCCATGAAAAAGTAATTCACTATCTGGAAGAAACTGGGCTGAAGATGTGCTGCGGTTTGGGAATCTGATTGACTCTGATTCGATTTGTTAGTCGCAAGAAGTACTACGACCACTGATTTCCCCTCTGAACCTTCATAGTCTTTAGGGAAATGTGTTTGGTTAGGGTGTGTGTGTGTGTGCTACTTCTTCCATTGTTGTTTATGGTGGGCAATCCTGTTTATCATAAAAGATGAGATACATTTGGTAAATATTTATATGGAGTGATTAAATGGCTCTAGTCGAGGAAGAAGAGAGAGAGAGAGAATGGACGACTTAGATATGCAGTCAAGTCGAGACTGTTAGAAAAGAAGAGAGTCGGCTAGCAACAGTGTTGCTTGAGAGTCTAGTTATCTGACAACAGTATCTCTATGTATGTACACACATCCATAAACAGAAGAAGAGAATTCATTCTGCGAGAAAGAGAGAGCTCCTGTTGTTCTAATCTAACGTGAGTCTTTCAGTGTATCTGGAAGAGAGTGAGAGAGATGCTCACAAGAAGAGTTTCTCTTGTGCGTGTGTATAATTTACAGATAGTTCTAAACTATTACAGCCTACATTTAGTTGTGTACTAAAAGAGGATTCACTACACAGATCTATTACTCTCTCCGAGGGTATAATAGCCATAAGAAGAGCCGCAGAGAAAGGTTCACCGTTTGTTCCTCTCTCTCTCTCTCTCTCGCGTCTATTCTGCATATGTATTCATTTGCCTGGAGACAGAGAATGAGGATAGACAGATAGGAAAAAGGTATCTTCGAGACTGTGTATAGAGAATGGCTGTTGTGTCGAAGTATTTATGGAGATCTGGATGTAAACAGAGGAAGAGTTTATTCCTCTAAAAGTTGTAACGAATGTGTCAGCCAGCCATGATTCTATGAAAATGTTCTGTTATATGCTAGTGAGAGTTGGGTTTCGGTTCGGCGGTCGGTCGGGGGAATCGACCTACAGACTAGACGAGACGACGACGTCGTTTCTCGGATCGAATAGCGCAGCAGCCGAGAAAATGCACCAGCCTGTGGAGCCTCTCTACATTCTTTTTTGTTGTTGTTGCCTTTCTCGCTATCTCTGAAAGCGGTGGCCAAATTTTCTCGAGGACTTTCGCAGCAATCACTTCGTCCCTCTCGTTCTCTCTATATCTATATGTACACATTGAGCTGTAGTTGTTTAGAATTCTCCACTACAAAGAAACTACCTACTAATACATATACACTTGGAGACAGGCTCCTCTCCTACTCCTCTTACAACCAGTCGAGCAAAGTACCACAATGAAATACGAACTACAATTTAGTAGGCTCCTCCAAAAAAGCATCCATATTAGTTTCTTAGCGAAATTGTATAGATTGGGAAAGAGAGAGCGGAGAGTTAAGGACTCCTACTTTTACTAGATCCTCCTAGTAAAAAGTACATATGTTCGTTAAGAACGAGGAGTAGAGCTATTAAGCACTATACATGTATATATGCTGTATAAAACAGAATAATATTAGAGTTAGTCTAAGGAGAGAAAAGGGTCTTTAGATTCTCTCTCTCTCTTCTCGGCACTATTGTGCTAGGATCTTCTGTGCGAATTCAATTCAATCCATTCAACTTACCTACGTAAGTCAGTGACGCTGACTTAACTCCATAGCTTCTTTCCTTCTTCGACGATAGACAGAGAGAGAGAGAGAGAGAGAGTAGTGCTGTGTGTGTGGTGGATGAACAAGTTCCATAGTCATGACTCAAGGAAGATACTCTTCTCAACTTTTCGTTGTGTGCTTGAAAGTTTTTCCGTGGAATCAGCTTAGAAGGTTAGAGCTCAGGTTAGGAGTCCATACGGAATGTGAGTAAAGGCTTATTTGCGGGTAATTCGACGTCATTGTTAATTAAGTCGGCGGGAATCGGACGGAAAGTAGTTTTCATGGGCGGGGGCTGCGAAAAGCACTACATGCACAGAGATAATAGCAGAATATGCCATAATCTCAGAAGCTGAGTTCATGTTTTACTGTGTCTTATCTGGAAACACGCAAAGGGGCCATTCGTCGACTGTTTGGCTGAGAGTATTTTCGGGAAAAGATATTTTCCACAGAACACTCACTCACTCACTATTCATGCTCCTGCTCTCCCATAGTAGTAGTTAATACTATAGCTATAATATAGATAGATGCTCTCTTCTCTAAATACTGTCTACGGAAAATCTAGAGCATCGAGAAAGAAAAGTAAAGTAAGAGGCAGGCAAGATAGTGGTTGTTGGGCTCATCTTTGTAAAAAGCATACGATGGGCATTATCGTAAAACCTGGTGCTGCTCCTGCTAGTGGCAAAGAGAGTTGCGTGATTGGAGTGGAGAACCGCCGAGAAGACGCCTAGCCTTCGCATCAACTCGTCATGTTATGTATTTCAGGAGACTTAGCTCTCTACTTGGCTTTTTCCACTCAGACACTATCCGACGAGAAGTAGAGGGAAAGAGCTAGAGAGAGAGAGATAGCGGGGAGAAGAAACATTGGATGTACACTCTTCGGGACGTCGCTTGCAATTAAAACGCCCAGGTGTTAGGCCCATCTGTGAATTATATGCAGTGAGAAAGAGTCGGGTTATATTTTAAGAACATAAGTCAAGTCAGCCAGATGAAAGAGAGAAATCAGAGAGTTTACACTTAAATAAAATTGAAAATCCTCCTCGCTCGCTCACTCGCGTCGCGTGTGCACAGATAGTTGATAGTATTAGCCTTCTAATAGCCAGAGTTACTCTTTTAGCAGTACATATGTAACTGTCTCGTTATACACCCTATATAAATAAGACAGATATATACATATAGCTTATCACCACCTAACGACTACTCTTTCTCCTCAGCCCTAACACATTGCATTAGTAAATTCAGAGAGAGAGAGAGACTCTTTTACTCAACTCAACTACATTTATAACGTAAGTGCTAGCTATTGATGTATGTCTATGGTAGCCTCTGCCTGCCTGCTCTGCCGTCTGCCTGTCTGTCTGGTGCAGTCATTCTACTTTCTGTGTGTGTGTGTGTGTGATATGCTTTCTGTTGTTTGATGGGCATTTCTACATAGCTACCTTCCATGTACTCTAAATATCTTTTTGTATTTGCTAAGTAAGGAGGTGGAATTTTCTAGCGTGCTGATATTTTCTATAGCCGCCCGTTTTTCAATATTTAATGCCCTCTCTAATTTCTTTGCACAAGACATGCTGAAAAGGATGGCTAGCTTTATGCATTAGAAAAATATTCCTCCGTGTACGTGGCTCTCACTCCAACTATCTATAGATTAGGTATTAAGATATGCACATGTTATTCTATGCTATTTTTCTTGAGTAAACTACGTGGGACAGGAAATGGGCTGCTATTATTCTATTATTTCGACATTAGAGGACACATGTACACACAGGGAGCTAAGTAGTACTTGTTAGTAATAATGTGTGGTTTGTATTTTTGTATTGTTGAAAAGTGGATCGGGGATTTCCCTACATGGAATAATCGATCGAATTCAAAATGACAAGGATGACAAAGGATGGAGAAGAGACGTAGAGACACTTACATAGACTGTTATGTTGGTTTCCTTTCCCTGCCCTGTCAAACTTTTACTTCTTGCAATAATAATCTTTAATCTTCTATCGCTGATATAGCACTAGCAGTCGACAGAAAAAGAGACAGAGAGAGAGAGAGAGAGAGTGGGGCATATAATAATATATGAGTATGTTTAGGTTTAGTATTTGAGGAGAGAGGGAAATGGAGTGGAGAGCAGTTGGGATGATGGGCTGGATTGCTAAGAGAATCTAATGTTCACTGTTAGTATCTGTAGTTAGGCGAACGTAGTCGCTATTTCGAGGAACATGAACACGGAACGTAAAGATCTGTGTATTTCTTGGGGAAGAGTCTGCAGTGAGGAGTATGTAAGTTAAGTATGTGTATCTGTATATCGGGAATCCTCGTCGGCGACTCAACTCAACTGACTAGTGGAGTTTGAGAAGAAGAAGAACACGATTAGTCCATTAGGGAGATGCTAGTTGAGCTGCTGGAACTACATTTAGTTGAGTCGACTTGGTTTCATTCCTTGGTTTGCTTTTCCTCTGCTTCTCTGGCTGGTTGTAGTAGTGGGAGAGCTTATTCAGCCGTCGCCCGCCGTCGACTTAAGTGTATGATGACCTGAGTATGCTGAAAAACTGGCGTTAGAATATAATTCAGTAATTGGATCAATAGTGGATCGTAGACTGATGATTGCCATGCCATGGCCAAGCAAAGAGAGAGAGAGAGAGAGAGAGAGACAAAATCCTGTATGCAGTACATTCGGTTACTATTTCTCTATTCCCCATTAGCGTCATCATAATGGTCTCGACTGGATCTGTCGGCTGGCTCTCTTATTAGAAAGTCAATTCCCTATTTTTTAATGGTTCGTCGAGAAATGTCTGGTGAGTTGAGTTTCCTTTGGTTTTCCTCGTTTTCTCCGCCTGTCCTCTTTTCCTCCATCCCTCTTCCGCCACTTTCCTTCGTTAACAGAGATTGACTCCGCTAAATGTGTGTGCTCTGAGCTAAGGACTCCACTAGTCGGCTAATAACTATGTATGTTATGTTATGTTTGCATCCATCCACCTGAATTCCCTTACTAGCCTCTCCTCCTCACCGCTTAAATTCATAGATGATGATGGGATGTAGTTTGGAATTCATAAGCTCTGGAATAATTGAACTCACAATTTCTCTCTGACTCTGACTCGCTCTCTGACTCTCTTTGAAAACTGTATAATATCTTTTCTCTTTTCTCTCTCTCTCTCTCTCGAATAGACAATAATAACTAACTAAATTGATTTCCAATAATGTGAACAGTGGAGAGAGAATCAGATTACAAGGAAAGAAGTAATAGAGAGAGTGGGAATGCAAAGAGAGATCATTGTTCTTCATAGCTACGGCAATTATACATTGGGGAGGGAGAGAACTTTCACTGAATTCAAGGGAAAACTGGAAGAAAAATTATTATTATTCCGAGTTGGATGGAGAGAGAGAGAGAGAGAGAGAGAGAGCTGAACTGAAGAAGGGAAATTTATTGATCGAACTCTCTGGTCTGACTATTGACTTTCTCCGGTGTGTGTGTGTTGTGTGTGTATGTGTGTGTGGCGGGTGGTGGTAGCCAGGCTACCGAATGGCAAACATTTCAAGAGTTTAGTAATACGTTGTAGTAATTATGAAAGTGTCATTCATTAAAATGGTTGAGAACAAATATTTGGTCTAATATGCGGTGAGGTGGATTGGATTTGGATTGGTTGGCTAGATGTGCTCGGTGGTGGTGTTGAGAAGAGGTGGCCATGTGGATTGGATCCGATTATATGGACAAGGGTGCTGGAGAATTAGATAATAGTCATGTAGTATGATGTGATGTGGCACTTGAGCCACCGCTCTATTTGCCACAATTACAAACAATAAGTCCAAAGCCAACAATGAAATTCACTCAACTCTCATAACTGGATCCCTTTTTCCCTCGCCTTTGCCTATTTAGTCCAGACTTCTGGAACGGAGAAATCCAGAGAGAGAGAGAGAGAGAAGTCAAGCCATATAGGGCTCTATTCTCCCTTCATTGACTTTCTGTTACTTTGTTAGGCTATGCTACGCATGGTATGTAGTTAAATGCTCCGCTCCCTTGCCTTGTGCTTAGCTAGGCTTCCTTTGATGATGCAATTCATGTTCTGCTTTCTCCATGTCATCAAATTACTTCCAAACTTATGTTAGAACAAGTATTGATCTATCGTCTTTATACTAATAGCCTAAGCTTCGTTTTATCCAGCATAACGTAAAAGCGAGCGACGGTGGATGTGGCCATAAGGTCTTATTCCTGCTATCTAGAATCCTCCGAGGCCTGCCCTACTCGATTACTCTCTGAGCTAAAGAACCCTATCAGCTCGACAATACAAGAAAACAAATCATCATTGGTGAATAATTCCTTGCAAATATCTGTCGCTCGCGTGACACATGCAACTTCGGTGTTGCTACTGAACTATTAATATTGTCCAGACTGTGATTAGCAATTTCTATACTAATGCATTTACATACATCCATACATAGGTAGGTAGATATACACAGAACTCTCGATAGAGTTATAGGGAAATATATGGGACGGAGGGAGAGTCGGAATGACAGCGGACAATATTATTCGATTGAGTTGACTCTGGCCAAAGGCAAAGCTCGGCCACTATTTTGACTTGACTACAAGTTGCCATTAAGATATGACTTTGCCACTATTTTACCTTTCTCACTCCTCATTACTATACAGAGCAATAATAATTCTGTGTGGATGTATGTAGCTGTCTGTTTTCTATTAAAGGTCTCTTGTATAGCAATTCAATGCTAATAATCCTATAGAAAAGTACCTTTAAGTTGCCTCTTTGTTTTGCTAAAACTGAATAAGGTAGAATGAACTCTTTTCTTCGCAACAACAATAGCAAATTGAGAACAAAAGATTTCCAGCCTTAAGTTTCTTTATCATTATTTATTTCTTTTCGTCTCGTTTTTTATCTCCCTCCGTATCGCATCTTCCTTTTCTATCTTCTTAACAGGGGAGAACTAATAAACTAAAGCATTCTGCTATATAGACAGAAGGGCATTAGCAGAGTCGACCCTTCCTCTCTTTTCCTATCATTATCTCCTTAGGTCGCGCAATGTTAAGTTTAATGTGCTACATAATTTATGCATGCTAATGCCAGTAAAGGAGAGTAACCTAATGGTATTAATGCTAAAAAGTCCACTATTCCTCAGCTCATTTCTCGGGGAGACGTCACGACAGTTGGTTTCGTGCTCACGACTCTTGTATCAGTATCATTCTTAGCGGCGGGACATGACATGATGCTTTGCCGTACTGTTGCTCTCTCTCTCTCTCTCTATCTATCTCTATCTTCCTATAGACACACTGAGAAACTCTTGTGAGTATTAGCTAAAGCAACGAAACGAGTGAGAAAAGTAAACTACCGGATGACCTGATTATACTTGCAGATGAGTGTCATAGTTCATTGCTTTACAACAGTTGACGAGGATTAACTATATGCACTTTCTAGAATGGAATACACAGAATAGAATAATGTAGTTACTTAGGTGGAGGAAAGAAAAGCTTATCTTATCTTTATCTGACTATATATGTGGTGGATATATGGCTGAAGATATATAATATATAGGGAATTGAATCTATTCTCCCTCTTTGCTTCAGTGCACTAAACCAAAGTTAAAGGAAAATAGATTCACTTGCTCACTAGTCACAAGCACAAATCGTATATATTTCTATAGCTAGAGGATTTTTCAACTATAATGCAGATATTGTGTAGTAGATCATCTAAAGTTTCGCTTCACTCACTCTCGTCGAAACTCTTTGCCGTTGTTGGTGGTTGGTTTTCGACTTTTCGTGC